>JAUMHM010085674.1:0-11436 GCA_032362435.1 Melikaiella ostensackeni | reverse complement strand
AACACCTCCTTTCATCATAATGAATCATCGTGAAAGCATTAAATCTATTATATGATAAATGTTTAACAACAACAAAATTATAACAAAGTAGTTTAACTTTTAATCAAGTGGTTATATTTCCACCAAAAAGATGAATTTTCAACCAAAATCCAAAAAAGCGACTTTTCAACAAAATATTAAAATTTACAATCTGTTTTGATTGAGGATACAAGTATTTAGTCAAAATTTGTCTTTTTTCGGATAAATTCATTGTTTTCGATTTCAAATTAAAATATTTTTTGGTTGAAATATCAACTATTACATTTTTCGTTGAGAATTAATTTTTTTTTTGGAGTAAAAAATTCAACTCCTTGGCGAGCTACTTGGTTAAAAGTTGCACTAATTTTTTAAGAATTAATTTTTATTTGCTTAAAGATTCATCATTTTCGTTGAAAATTCATCTCTTTTGTTGAAAATTGAACTATTTTGTCAAAAAGTAGTTTTTATTTGTTGAAAATTAATTTTTCTAGCTGATACCATTCTATTTTTGGTTGAGGATTCAACTATTTTGTTGAAAATTCGTCTTTGTTGGATGAATTCAATTGTTTCTGATTTAAAATTCAACTATTTTGTGGTTTAAATATCAACAGTTTTGGTAGAAAATTAAGCTATCTTGCTGAAAATTCACTTTTTTGCAGGGAATTCGTCTTTATGTTTTGAAAATTTAACAATTTGTTTGAATTGTTTTGTCTTTCTTGACTCAAAGATCACTTTTGGTTGAAAATTAAATTTCGAGAATTTTGTTGAAAATTCACCTCATTTTGTAGAAATTTCATCTTTTTTGGTAAAAAATTAAAATTTTTCGATGAAAATCAATCTATTTTGGTTGAGGATTCAACTCTGTTGTTGAAAATTCATCAACTATTTTGGTAGAGAATTTAATTATTTGGTTGAAAATTAACATTTTTTTCGGAAATTCGTCTTTTTGTCTTGGAAATTCCACAATTTGCAGAAATTTCATCTGTTTTAATTAAAAATGAAACTGTTTGGTCAAAAGTTGAATTTTTTGTTGAAAATTCGTTTTCTTTTTGGTTGACATAATTTCTCTATAAAATTCAAAAATGTTGATTGGCCACAATAATTTTTGTTGCGCACCCCTAACGGTAAAATATAAAGTAGATTTGCTGAAAAAAAAAATTTTAATTGTAGAATCGTAGACCACTTTTGACTAAACGTCGAGATTTGATGAAATTTGGGAAAGTGATTTTTCACATAAAACCAATACTTTCTGATGATGATAAGAATGTAAACAAGCAGTTCGCTTGGCCGGCCAGGAAAGAGTTGGTCCAGAAGGTCTCCAAGAGAGTCGCCGGGGACGCGAAAATTAATTAATTATTCAATATTAAAATTTTATATTTGATGTGATTATTTAATTTTCATTAGATACGATTAAACATTTAATATTGTAATTTTGAATACTTATTTGAAACTCCTGCACACTGTTTGTTTAATTTCTATCCTTTATAAATATTTATATATGCTTGATATTCAGCCGATCTCATTGAAAACTTAATTGATGTAATATAATAATCAAATCAGGTAATGTAATATTATTGTAAAAATAATAATGTAAATGTAATTATATACTTTCACGAAATGAATATTCAAATTTCTATTTGTAAAAAGATGGGTAATAGTTTACTTTACGGTAGACAGTACGTATTTTATTAGTAAATAGCAATTAAATGCATTATTATTTTCAAGTATAAGAAAAATTTGTAACTATTAGTATACTATCACAACCTCTATCAGAAGAATCTCTATCAGAATTATTTTATTTAAAAATTTTTGATTTGTTTTGGAGAATTTGAAAATGTATTTATTCATCTTTTGAAAATTATTATATATTTTTTGTTATATTATATGTATAATTATTTGAAAATATAGGTCAATCGCTTCGTCTCGAATCAAAAAGTATTTTCTTTTCTTGCATCAACTTGGAATTATGCTAATGAAAACATTTTTTCTGTAAAAAAAAAACAATTTTTCAACTAATATAAATGACCATAATCTCCCTAATCTTCAATAAAGTGTATTGATATTATAGGTCAATCGATTCGTCTAGAATCAAGGATTCGTTTTTACTCTTGAATTAACTTTGAATTATATTATCAAAAAAACTTTTACTGCAAACGAAAATTTTCTTAATAATATAAATGACGATATCTTTCCTAATCTCCAATAAAAATATTTTCGAAAAAACATCTAAAAAAAACCTAAAATTTAAGAATCTAAAAAAAAATTTTAATAAAAAAAATCGATTCGTCTGAAGGCAAGGAATCCTTTATGTTTTTGAATCAACTTCGAATTATGCTAACGAAAAAAGTTTTGCTATTGAAAAACCTATTTTTTAATATTTTAAAGTGCTAAAAAATTGTAAAAAATATTTTTAGAAATCCTTCGGTCAGTTTTGACATATTAGTTGTGAAAATAAGCCCTTCTTTCATTAATTTATCTGCAATCGTCTTCAAGTTATCGTGTTCACAAGAAAGTTTGACAACCTTCCTCTATGAGGAAGCAAAATTATAAGAGATAAAAAAAACTCTTTTTAGGTCTACGTCAACTTTCACGAAAAACATTTCTCTCAAATGTTTATATTTAACAAAGTTAATGCTCATTTTTGAATGCACATACTTAGTTTGACGTGCAATACCTTCAGTGATTTTCAATCAAATCTGGATATTTGTGCACCCGTGAAGTATAGCTTTATTAAATTTGGTTTATTTAGAACCAATCTATTCAGATTATCCCATTTTTCAAAACAGAAATAGGTAATAATCCAAAACCACAACACATTTCTAAAATTTACTTTCTCAAATTTGTGAAATATATTTAAATAAAATAGATATATTGTGGTAAATTGAGTTAAGCATTAATGCCTCAATTAAAAGAAATCTTGAGTATTCATAGGTAACCCTGCAGATTGCAACAAATCTTTGCTTAATGTCTCTCTTTTGAAAATTTTTAAAGATCGAAATAAAATCTACTTTCTTATGAAAAATTTTTGTTTTCTAAAAAAGAACACCCAAAAAATTCACAAATCAAAAATAGACTTGGAGACTACCCACTTCTTCGGATCATTATTGACAAATTTACGATACATGTAAAAACAAAAAGAAAAAAGAGGGAGAAAAAAGAAAGAGTCAACCAAAACCAACCTCACCCTCTTTTTTTTTCTCTGTCCATTAAGAAAATCCAACTATTTTTGGCCAAAAGTTTATCTTTTTGATTGAAAAATCTACTATTATATTTTTGGTTATTATAATATAATAATGTATAATTATACATTATTGTTTGAAAATTTATCTCTTTTGGTATAGATTAGATCCTTTTTGAATGAAAATGCAAGTTTTTGGTATAAAATTATTCTGTTTCCGTTAAGGATTCAACTATTTTTTCGAAAATTCGTCTTTTTTGGTGAAAATCAACTTTTTTAAAATTTAAAATTGAAATCACTTTTAGTTGGAATATTAGTTATTTCATTTTTGGTTGTAAAGTCATTTCTTTTGGTTGAAAATTCAAGTACTTGGCTGAAAGTTGAACTACTGTCTTAATAATTTATTTTTTTTTTTTTGGTCGAAGATTCATCATTTTAGTTGAAAGTTCATTTCCTTTGTTGAAAATTTAGCTATTTTGTTGAAAATTCAACTATTTGGTGGAAAATTGATTTACTTTCTTGAAAATCTCTCTTTTTGGTAGGAAATTAATCTTTTTAGTAAAAAATGCAACTGTTTGGTTGTAAATTAATCTGTCAGTAACATAGATTTGTAAGAATTGTGTCAATATCGCACCTTTCAATATTGTTCCACAAATATTTTTGAAGTCTTAATCTCTCTAGAATTTTAAATGTACCTTTTTGAATAATTTTTGTGGGAACATTTGAAATAACTGCAAATCTATCTTCATCAGGGACGGCCTTAGTAAAATGGTGCCCCTAGGCTATTCCACTCCTCCCACTCTTTACAATTCTTTTAAAAAACTGAAATTGTATTTTTTATTTAAAGAAAAAGAACACAGAAATTATTGAGTTTGTTGAATTCAATTACACAGGTTCTCTTCAAGTTTTCGCTGAATTGCATTGCACTCATTTAACCGAGAATTTAACTAAACTTAAATTTCCCGAAAACTGCCTGCCTCAACTTCATGGCGCCCGAGACGGCGCCCCACAGTCGGGCGAAACGTCGAAATTTGTTTCAAAAGAGCCTAAAGTCAAGAATTCTTAATCAAGTTCGATCTTTCATTTCGAAAGACTCTTAATTGAATTCCAAAAGGAATTATAACAACCAATTTTTCAATTTCTTTTTCATTGTACTTCTGTGTTAACAAATAATGTGAAAAGATGGTCATTTTTACAACTTTATTTTTTATCTTTCAGCGAAAATTCGAAATAAACGCGAAATCAATCAAAATCAATACGGTGGCATCTGAGATACAAAATCAGTTCATAAAATATTTGAATTAATTTTTATAAATAAATTTCAAAGAAGACTATTCTACGATTCAAAATCTTTTTTTTAAGCAAATCTACTTTGTATTTCACCGTTAGTGGTGCACAATGAAAGTTATTGTAACCAATCAACATTTTTTAATTTTATAAAAAAATTATGTCAACCAAAAAGAAGAATTTTCAACAAAAAGGTCAACTTATGATCAAGCAGTTGCAATTTTAACCAAAACAGATGACATTTCTGGAAATTGTGGAATTTTTAAACCAAGAAAACGAATTTCCAAAAAAGAATGTTAATTTTTAATCAAATAGTTTAATTTTCTACAAAAATAGTTGATGAATTTTCAACAACAGAGTTGAATCGTTAACCAAAATAGATTAATTTTCAACCAAAAAGTTCCATTTTTCAGTAAAAGAGATTAAATTTCTACAAAATGAGATCAAATTTCAACATAATACTCGAAGTTTAATTTTCAAACAAAAGTGATTTTTGAGTCAATAAAGAAAAATAAATTCAAACAAATTGTTAAATTTTCAAGACCTAAAGATAAAGTCACTACAAAAAAGGTAATTTTCTAGCAAGATACCTTAATACTCTACCAAAATAGTTGATATTTCAACCTCAAAATAGTTTAATTTTAAATCAGAAATAGCTGAATTCATCCAACAAATACGAATTTTCAACAAAATAGTTGAATCCTCAACCAAAAATGGAATAGTTAAATTATCAGATAGAAAAGTTAATTTTCAATAAATAAAAACCACTTTTCGACAAAATAGTTCAATTTTCAACAAAAGAGATGAATTTTCAACGAAAATTTTAAATCTTCAAGCAAACAAAAATTTATTCTTCAAAAATTAGTGCAACTTTCAACCAAGTGGTTGAATTTTCTACAAAAAAAAGAATGAATTCTCAACCAAAAATGTAATAATTAAATTATCAGCTAGAAAAGTTAATTTTCAATAAACAAAAACCACTTTTCGATAAATATTCGATTTTCAACAAAAGAGATGAATTTTCAACGAAAATTATGAATCTTTAAGCAAACAAAAATTTATTAATTCTTCAAAAATTAGTGCAACTTTTAACAAAGTAGTTGAATTTTCTACAAAAAAAAAGTGAATTCTCAACCAAAAATGTAATAGTTGACATTTCAGCCGAAGAATATTTTAATTTTAAATCGAAAACAGTTGAATTTATCCAAAGAAGACGAATTTTTGACAAAATAGTTGTATTCTCAATCAACCACATTATAAATTTAAATATTTTGTTGAAAAGTTGCTTTTTTGGATAGAAAATTCATCTCTTCGGTTAAAAATTCTAATATTTTGTTGAGAATTCTTTTTTTTGGTGGAAAATAATCTTCTGGCTTGAAAATTAATTTTTTGGGATGCAAATTCAAAAACTTGTTTGGAAGTTGAACTATTTTGTTGAAAATTCACTTTTTTTGCTGAAGATTCATCATTTTAGTTGAGAGTTCATCTTTTTGGTTGAAAATTAAACTATTTTGTTGAAAATTTGTTTTTTTTTTTCTTGGTTGAAAATCTTTTCTTCTGACTAAAAATTTAACTATTCCATTTTTGGTTAAATATTTATCTTTCTTGTATGAAAATTCATGTATTTTGTTGAAAATTGCAACCGTAATACACCCTTTATCAGCCTAAGTAATCAGTAATTCAGGATGACATTTTAAAAACAGTTTTGTTTAAAAAAATTGTTTGTTTAATTCTTTTTCTAATAAGCTTTTTGGAACGCCATTATTCAAAAAATCATTCTTATTAAAGTTTATTTTTTTGGTTGAAATGTAATTGATCCTTATGACTGCTACAAAGGACAGTTCTTAAAATTGCTTGGTAATTGCTATAAAGAAAAACAGCTTCCTATTCCAACTCTGAATTTTTTTATTTCTTAAAAAGGAGTTTTCTCGAAATTGATCACTTTTATCAAGTTTTTTTTCGGAAAAGATGCTCCTATGGGAGTAGTCAATCTTTTGTAGAAAGCTTTTTGCTGTGGAATTAATATTCCAACCAAAATAAGCACAATTTTATTTTTCCTTATTTTTCAACGTAATTACTAATTAATATTTTGATGTTAGTTTTGTCGATTATTGGTCATTATGATTTTTGGAGATCATTATGACCAGTAATCGACAAAACTAACATCAAAATATTAATTAATTAATTACCCTGATCGACAAAAATAACATCAGTGTTCTAAATTATTAATGATTCGGCTGAACTATATAAAGACTGGAATAAGTCTCAAAATAAAAATTTCGCAGGGCGAAAGTGATGCAGACCCGCGTCCCCCTGTGATATAAGAGAAATGAGAAACGATCTACCGTGGCCTCGGTGGCGTAATTGGTTAACGCTCCACTCATGTAAAGTCAGCGTTCCCGGTTCAAATCCGGGCCGAGGTAGATTTTTTCTCATTTCTCCAAAAATCAATCGACAAAACTAACATGAAAATATTAATTAATTAATTACTCAGGTCGACGATAATAACATCATTGTTCGTAATTACTAATTTCTTATGTTAACAAGTGACTGAATCAAAAAATGATGCAGGAAATTTCTCTCCGTAAATCAGTTTCCTATCCGATGCTATGTAAGAAATTTGAAAAAATCTGAAATTATAAAGGGACTATTGCATTGATTAAAAAAAAAAATTAAAACGTGAATATCTCGAAACTGACTCATTTTTCGAGGGGCCACCCTACGTTTTCGTAATCAGCACCACATTTTACGTAATATTTAGTAAAAACATCCGACGGACCTAAAACGGAGCACGGAATCACACCTAGCTAGTACAGTAAAAGGGCTTGCATATCCCGGTTTTCTTATCATTCTTCTGGGATGACCCATGATCATTTCGAGCCGAAAAAGAAAAAAATCGCCTAAGCCCTTTTGGAGAAAACTCCATTTTTGATTTTTTTAAAAAGGTTAATCAACATATTTTTATGAAATATGAATATCATAAATTTAACTTTATGAATTTCATTGGCTTAAACCATTCAAGCTATCATCCGAAAAAGTTCTTTATGAGCTGAATATCTTATGAGAACACAAATCCTTAAACGTTTTTTGAAAAATGGTCAAAAAAGGGGAAAAAATTAGTTTTTTGAAAATTGCTTTTCTCCAGTTCATCCCAAGTTTCAAGTGCCTGTATAAGCATTAAAGTGTATAAATTTCCTGCCTAACAAAAAAAAATCGAATGTTCTATCTAAAAGTTTCGGAGTTATGGACCTCAGAAGTCAATTTTGAGCGAATAATTTGAACAAAAAAAAAAAACAACAAATTTTAGTTTTTGTGAAATAACTCATTTCCTATGTATCTCTGGTAAAAGTTGCCAGTAAGTTAATTGCAGAAAATTCAATTTTGAGTAGATCTAAAAAAAACCATTGCAAGTTGTTTTGGAAGACGAGAAATTGTATTTAAAAAATTGATGTCACACAGAAATTTATAAAAGAGGGCGATATTCAGGAGGCCCTAATTTCGTAGCTTTTAGAGATAGATCAATGTTTTTTTTTTTTTTTACTCAACACTGAGTCTGCTTTGATTATTTTACTGGCAAGTATCATCTGGAATGCTCAGGAAATGAGTTTTTTTGAAAAATAAGAAGTTTTATTTAGATTTACTAAAAATTGAGTCTTCTCTAATTAATTTAGTGACAACATTCACTCGCATTGCTCAGAAAATTAGTTATTGTGTCAAACTTTAAACTTTATTTTAAAAAATGATGTTACATAGAAATTTATGAAAAGAATGATATTCAGAGGGCTATAATTTCGGAGCTTTTAGAGATACAGCAATTTTTTTTGTTTTTGATCTTTTCAAAATTGAGTGTGCTTTAGTTATTTTACTGGGAACTTTCATCTGCATTGTCAGGAAATAAGTTGTTTTGAAAAACGAGAAATTTTATATAAAAAATTGATGTTACACAGAAATTCATAAAAGAGTGTCATATTCAGAAGGCTATAATTTCGGAGCTTTTAGAGATAGATCAATGTTTTTTTTTTAATTTACTCAAAACTGAACCTGCTTTAATTATTTTACTGGCAACATTCATCTCCATCGCTCAGGAAATAATTTATTTTGAAAAACGAGAAATTTTTTTAAAAAACTTGATGTTACACAGAAATGCATAAAAGAGTGTAATATTCAGAAGGCCATAATTTCGATGCTTTTAGAGATAGAGGAATGATTTTTGTTTTTGATCTACTCAAAATTGAGTCCGCGGTAATTACTTTACTGGCAACTTTCATCTACATTGCTCAGAAAAATAGTTATTGTGGCAACCTAGAAACATAATTATAAAAATTGATATTACACAGAAATTCATGAAAAGAGTGATATTCAGAGGGCTATAATTTCGGAGCTTTCAGAAATAGAGGAAATTTTTTTGTTTTTGATCTACTCAAAATTGAGTGTGCTTTGATTATTTTACTGGCAACTTTTATCTGAATTGCTCAGGAGATATGTTTTTTTGGAAGACGAGAATTTTTGTTTTTAAATTGATGTTTAACAGAAATTTATAAAAGTGAGCGATATTCAGAAGGCTACAATTTCGGAGCTTTTAGAGACAGATCAATGTTTTTTTTTAATTTACTCAAAACTGAGACTTCTTTAATTATTTTACTGTGAACTTTCATGTGCATTGTCAGGAAATAAGTTGTTTTGAAAAACGAGAAATTTTATATAAAATTTGAGGTTACATAGAAATTCGTAAAAGAGTGCGATATTCAGAAGGCTATAATTTCGGAGCTTTCAGAAATAGAGGCAATTTTTTTGTTTTCGATCTACTCAAAATTGAGTGTGCTTTGATTATTTTACTGGCAACTTTTATCTGAATTGTTCAGGAGATATGTTTTTTTGGAAGACGAGAATTTTTGTTTTTAAATTGATGTTAAACAGAAATTTATAAAAGTGAGCGATATTCAGAAGGCAACAATTTCGGAGCTTTTAGAGATAGAGCAATGTTTTTTTTTGTAATTCGCTCAAAATTGAGCCTGCTTTGATTATTTTACTGGCAACATTCATCTCCATTGCTCAGGAAATAATTTATTTTGAAAAATGAGAAATTTTATTTAAAAACTTGATGTTTCACAGAAATGTATAAAAGAGTGTGATATTCAGAAGGCCATAATTTCGTTGCTTATAGAGATAGAGGAATGATTTTTGTTTTTGATCTACTCAAAATTGAGTCCGCTGTAATTACTTTAGCAACTTTCATCTACATTGCTCAGAAAAATAGTTATTGTTGCAACCTAGAAACATAATTATAAAAATTGATATTACACAGAAATTCATGAAAAGAGTGATATTCAGAGGGCTCTAATTTCGGAGCTTTCAGAAATAGAGGAAATTTTTTTGTTTTTGATCTACTGAAAATTGAGCGTGCTTAGATTATTTTACTGGTAACTTTTATCTGAATTGCTCAGGAGATATATTTTTTTGGAAGACGAGAAATTTTCACAAAATTTCATTTAAATAGTGTTTGATTCTGATGGCTATAATTTTGGTGCTTTTGAAGCTAGAGCAATGCTTTTTTTTAGATCTACTCAAAATTGCATCATCTTCAATAAATTTACTGGAAATTTTCACCAGATATGCACAGGAAATGAGTTATTTCACAAATACTAAAATTTTTGATCTTTTTTGTTCAAATTATTCGCTCAAAATTAACTTCTGTGGGCTACAACTCCGAAACTATTAGAGATGGATTATTCATGTTTTGTTTTGTCTTATAGATAATTTCATACAGTACAATTTTTGTACAGGTACTTGGAACTTGGGATGAACTGGAAAAGAAACAATTTTCAAAGAATAATTTTTCGCTACTTTTTTCACCATTTTTAAAGAATATTCAAGGGTTTCAGTTTCCTTAAGATATTCAGCTCCTCTTTATAACTTTTCCGGATGGTGAACTGAATAGTTTTAGCCACAAAATTTCGCTTTTAACTAATTTTCTTGTAAATATGTTGAGTAACATCTTTAAAAAAATCAAAAATAAAGTTTTCTTCAAAAGGGTTAAAGTGATTTTTTTCTTTTTGGGTTCAAAATGATCGTGGGACAATCCAAAAGTACAACCATAAGAACAGGGTCGACGACAGGGAGGGGGGTGGTAATGGTGGGATTCCCCCCGGGCCCACATTACCATCCTACATAATTTTTAATTTTACAATTGTTGGGGGCGGGGCAGGGACCCGTGCATGGTTACCCCCGGGCCCGGATTTGCTCTCTGCGGCCCTGCACAAGAGACCCCAGTATGCAAGTCCTTTTGGGTTGATGTCAGTCGAGACGCATTGTTAAACAGGACCTAGAATTATTAGAATTGTGAACGTTGACTGTAAAAGTGTGAATTCGAAATTCTAATAATTTATGGTTCTATTTCTCAGGATAATAAAGCTACACCTTGCTTCTCTGAAAGAGACGCAGGAAGTAGGTAATTAAATTAACTTTCTCCTCCTCTCCATTTGCAAATGGAATCTTCCAACAGCACATGAGTCATTCTATTCAAAAGGACCTTTTCGACGTCCCAGTAATAACGGAAAAAATTTTGTAACATTATTATTATTTGTATTATTTGTAGTATTATTTGTAGTATTATTCTCTGAAACTAAAATTTGCGGGCTAAAATTTTAGGTTCCTAATAAGTTTCCAACACAGACTCTTCTTAAAACAAAAGCGTTAAAACTTTGTCTTCAGGTTTTCATCAAAATAGAATAACATTGCATTATCTTGATTCAACAACCCTAAAGCTATGCAAATGAAGCTTTATTATGCATGAAATGAAAGATCAGGCCGCTATATTTATTTTCCACTCATATTAGTTTATATATATATATTAAAAAGTTTTTTTCTATTGCATAACTGAAATCATTATTTTGTCGCGAGTAAAAATTCCGATTCATCTCCGAAGCCTCGTTTTCTAGAGAACAACAAAATAA
>JAUMHM010085673.1:0-11438 GCA_032362435.1 Melikaiella ostensackeni | reverse complement strand
CTGGAACGTTCCAAGAGGGCGGACATTTCACACGGCCCAGCGACGTGCCTGGAACGTTCCGAAAGTCCCAGCGGCTAATTCCTGGAACGTTTCGTGCTATTAGGGAAGGGACCCTCCGATAACTCCGGAATCAAGAAAACTTCTCTGGAAGAAAAACTCGTAAAAAAGAACCTCGCGAGTGAAAATGTGGTGTTTCAATTGTCTAGGCAAAGGGCACTTGTCGCGCGAATGTCCCGAGCCCCGTCGCGAACGCATGTGCGGGCGATACCGAGAAAAAGGACACGGCACTAAGGACTGCCCGAAACCGACACTGATTCCGCAGAGCGAAGTAAACACCGTGATCACGAAACGTCTCGAGGCAAGTTTAAAATATGTGAAAACGGTGCTTGTGAACGGAAACCCGACGGAAGCATTTATCGACAACGGGAGCTCGGATTGCACGATCACGGCAATCACCGCGATCACCACCGGATTCGAAATCGAACATGTCGGCAGTGAACTATTCGGCTTCGGTGAGAAAAACTACGCCAAATAACCGGGAATTGTGCGCGTAAATGTCAGTGTCGACGGAGTTCTTGGTCGCGACGGGGAGGTCAACACGGACGAGACCGTTAACGAGGAGCAACGCGACGAGTTGCTACGATTGCTCAACGACCTCCGAGATTGCGTCTCCAAGGACACGACCGAATTGATATGCACTCGACAGCTTGAAATGGACACCGTCACGAAGCCAAACGCGGTACCGATAAGTATGAAACCGTATCGAGCGAATAAAGACGAACGCGAAACCATGAAAACTATTGTACGCGAGTGGAAAGATGCGGGAATTGTAACGGAAACATCCTCCCCGTACGCGAGCCCCGAACTTTTAATCAAAAAGAAAGCCGGAGATTCGAGACTCATCGTAGATTTCCGTAAATTGAACGCGCAGACTGAGCGGATAAATTATCCCCTACCGAGCATCGATGAATATCTTGAGGCTATGGCCGGAAGTAAAATTTTCGCGACTTTGGATTTGGCAAATGGCTATCTCCAAATGCCCTTGAAACCGGAAGCGCGTGCCGAGACCGCGTTTATCACCCCTGATGAGACGGGAGAATTTACTCGCGCGGTCTTCGGATTAATGGATGCTGCTTTTTATTTTTCTAAAACGATGGAGCAAGCGTTGGGCCCATTGCAAAATCGGATTTTATTGTTTTACCTCGACGATATTTTAGTGCTCGCGCGCGATTGGCCGGAACTCATATTGCGATTACGTTCCGTGTTCGAGGTTCTCGTTCGAGCAGGTTCAACCTTGAAATTATCCAAATGTCATTTCGGTATGCCGAGAGTCGAGTTTCTTGGATTTGTGATGAGCGCGAACGGAGTAGAACCGGGACCGAAAAAAGCACGTGCAATCTCGGAATTTCCCCGACCGAAAAACGCACACGAGGTGCGCCGTTTCATCGGGATGTCAAGTTTCTTTCGGCCCCGTGTTGGCAGTTTTCTCCCCTAACGCGAATAAAACGGAACTTCACACGGATGCGAGTAGCGAGGGTTTGGATGTGATGCTTATGCAGGAAGACGAATCCGGCAAGATGCGGCTCGTATACGCGATAAGTCGCCGTACGTCCAATATTGAATCGCGTTACCATTCGAGCAAGCTGGAGTTGTTGGCGATTGTGTGGACCGTGGATCGGTTACACGTTTTTCTACTCAGCTTGACGTTCGAGATCCTTACGGATTGCCAGTCGTTGATTTATCTAAACGCGAATAAAACGACTAACCCCCAGGTTGCTCGATGGTCGAATACCCTCTGCGAGTACGATTTTCACGTCAAACACCGTAAGGGTGAAAACATGAAACACGTCGACGCGATCTCGCGAGTTCCCGTGGAAAACGCGCCCGAAGCGGAAAGTCAAGCGAGCGTGTTTATGATATCGACAAGCGAAAGCGAAATTCTAGCCTACCAGCGATCAGACGAAACTTTGAAATACAAAATCGGAATTTTGGAAAAAGAGGCGCGCGAGAGAACGAAACGAGAACAGTTCGGAATTCCCGAATACGTGTTACGCGACGGTGTACTGTATAAAGTCGAAAAACGAGGCGAGTCCACGATAGAATTGTACGTCGTACCGAAGACAATGCGTAAGTCACTCGTCGTACGTTTCCACGACCCGTCAAGCCACTTCGGCGTTGACAAAACCTTGTCAAGAATGCAACGGTATTATTTCTTTCCAAAAATGTGGAATTACGTCTCGCATCACATCGCGAATTGTTTACTGTGCATTCTCAACAAGATACCGCGAGGGAAACAACCCGAAAAGTTACACTCTATACCCCTCGAAAATCGACCTTTC
The DNA here is from genome assembly GCA_032362435.1 of Melikaiella ostensackeni. Classification (NCBI taxonomy): domain Eukaryota; kingdom Metazoa; phylum Arthropoda; class Insecta; order Hymenoptera; family Cynipidae; genus Melikaiella; species Melikaiella ostensackeni. Next base: position 9,099 of record JAUMHM010085673.1, on the reverse strand, counting down.
GCGACTATCCACATGCACCACTTGGCCCCATTTCCCGAAAGTACACGTAAAAATAAACATGTACTTGTGTTTACTGATAATTTAACGAAATACGTTGTACTTCACGCCGTAAAAAGCACGGACGCCGCGTCAACCGTTAGAAAAACATCGCAATTTATCGACCTTTTCGGTGCGCCGAATCGAATAATTTGTGATAGGGGCACTGCGTTTACCTCCGAACGTTTTGCGAAACTTTGCAAAGAACACGGGATCAAATTAACCCTCAGCTCGCGTCGCCACCCGCAGACAAACGGACTCGTGGAACAAACGAACCAAATGATTTTGGCCTCCATGAGAATCGCGTCCGAGGGCGATCAATCCGCGGATTGGGACTAAAATTTAAAGCAACTCGCACGTGATGTCAATTCCGCCGTCAATAAAACTACTACCGGTCGAGCGCCATACGAGGCGTTATTCGGATATTTACCACGTTTTTCCAAAGGTCGAATCTGCGAATTGACCGCGAATTGTGAAATGTACCGAGTCCCGATCGAAATTCAACATGAAGTGCGTCAAGCAATCTCCCGAGCGCAAGAAGGATACAAGCAGCGTTACGACGCAAAACGAAGAACCAATGTTCACTTTGAAATCGGCGATATAATTTTTGTCCGCTCAAATTCCACCGCCACGGGCGACAGCACGAAATTACAACCGAGATACAAGATAGTCATGCAAAAATTGCCAGGCGAAACATATTTAATCGAAAAATTGGGCAATAAGCGACACGCGAAACATCGTCTGACCGCTCATGTGTCACAGATGAAATTCTGGCGAGGTCAAGGTCGACACGACGACATTGACGAAAGTTATTCGGATAACGACGAAAGCGAATCCGTACCGGAAGACGAAAGCGAATCCGAACCGGAAGACGAAGCGAATGATGTACAAAAGGAAGACGAAACAGTCTTCGAAAATAGCGATGTTCACGGGCCCTGCAACGTGCGAAGGGCCATAGTGATTGCCGAGAGAGCATCGAAGCGTAAACCGCGGAAACCGAGCTACTTGAATGATTATGTTTAAGAAATTCGAAAAATAAATATCGGGAATTCCAAAGGTACGGATAATTGTGGAATTTTTTTTCACGTTTTGTTTTGTTATAGTCCGCTTACGATCTGCGAATTGAGTTTTCGGCATTGTTGAGGGACCAAGAAACTGTTAGGATGGCTGATTGTTAGAATATATGTACCGACCGAAGGTACCAGTATCGCGAGCGAGCGAGAGGGAAGACGTGTGTGCGTGCACGGTCGGACTGAGAGAACGGGCAGTATGGTACAGAGCAACGCGGAGAAAGAACGCATCGCGAACGTGGACTCTCTGTTCTATACTTATTTCCTTTGCTTTCTTTTATACGAGATCGTATACCGTGTAGTTATTCGAATTCTAATGTAAAAGTTGCATCTGCGAGTAAGTAAGTTTATAATAATAATTATTGGTGCAACCTAGCCTTCTTAATCGAGGTGATAAGTGCGAAAAGAAAAATGGATTACGTGAACTCTTTCAATTGTTGAGTGCATAACTGCGAATATACGAATCAACTGTGCGAACTTTTGCCTGCGAGCAATTGAGAACGAAATATCAACGTCAAAAATTAGACAAGACTTCAGGAAATAAATTCATGGGGGAGTAAAATCTATAACAAAAATTAGTTTTTGTTCAAATCCACTTAACAAGTCATCAATCCCAATTCCTTGGTTTCGTGATTTTCCAATAGTAGAATTTTCTTTTGGAAATTATCATAAGATTTATAATGAAATGTACCTACAATTCATAATTAATTATTTTCTAACCCCAAGACGAAATAAATTTTCAAAGAATTTCAATACAAATTCTAGCATTTTCCACTGGTTACACTTTTCTTACACTTAGTGTAGCTTTTCCACCAATTCCGAATCTCCTTTTCAGCAGCCTAACCTTTAAAAAAATCAAACTCCTACACCAAGTGTCGCAACTTTCAAACCAATTAAACAATACATAATCGAATTACTGTATAAATTTGTAAAAATCATTTTTTTATCACTCTCTTGTCACTTCTTACATATACTGCCTCACAAATCATACAATTTAATCACTGCGCATGATCAAACTTTTAATTCGTATACGAATATAAGTTTCGAGTGGCATATACCCACTCGTTGCATTTCTTACGAAATTTTTCGTATACGAATGTTGTAACATATACTGTGATGATGTAACATATGACACGTATCGCTCCCGCTGGCGATCTTAGTAAGCGATATAACGCGGGAAAATTTTAAACACATGCGTGCGAGATCCGGGAGATTAAGTTTATATTTTAGGAAATGTGTGCCACTAAAAATTTATTTAGAAAAATATAGTGTGTTGTAAATCTTATTAGATTTCGCGAGCTGAAGCTCAACTCTAGGATTAAAAAGCAGATGGTTAAAGACGTTGTAAACTCGACGATTCCGAGCGGCATTTTATTGCCAAATTCAGAAAACCGAACTTTTCATCTTTAGAATTTTAGGAGAAATCGTAGGAATAGAATCGTTAATTTTAAACATTTACTACCTTTTTGCTCAATTTTGTATTTTGTCTATTTTGTCCAATTAAGATTTTTACTACGGTCTAAGAATCTTCGAGAGAGACTACAAAAATAAAGGCCTTCCGGATTTTCCCCGATTCCAGGTATTTGGGACTATGTCACCAGGACCCTCAACGAACGAAAATTTCAAGTCCACGTGGAGTGAACGCGCACGCAATTTTCACGCCCCCTGGGGTTTGACTGCCCCATTGGCCAAGCAATCGAAGGTGAGAAAAGTTGGGGGTGCGTAGGCGAGCTTCTTTTTCACCAGACTCAAAAAATTGCTGCAGATCGATTTGTACCTCGCTACCGAGCAGAATTCGATATTTCCCATTTGTCATTTTCACCCTTTTACTTGTGGCTTTGAATAAATTGTGTTCATTTCAAACTGAAATTCTTACCGTTTGAATTTACCGACCTTTCTCGCTTAAATTAATGAAGATATGTTACAATGAACGCGCACCTGCGCTCATCTAAAATTTGAGGAAATCCTTAGTACTCAACCCTTTTCACAGACGATAATAACGGAGAACTGTCTTACCATCAAGATTATATCGCGAAATCTTAAAAACTAAATATTTTATTATAATAAAATATTCAATAATGATCCTCTTATTTTATTAAGGCAGAAAAAGAGACAAACTGAGAATTTTAGATTCTGTCGGTGGTAAACGTCCATCTTGTAATTTAAAAATTCCACGTTTTGTAAAAATCAGGCATTTGTATGGTCATAAAAATGAGCACGTGTTCGTTTTGATTCTGATTGATTTTTCTTAGATCAGAGGCCCTCCTCTAAAGGGAGGACCCGAAATTTAATTGGTTGAAATTCACCCCCAAAAGTAGAACTTAGAGGTTAGAACCCTTGCTCTGGACCTTTGGAGGTCTCGGAGATGCAAGACCGGCGATACCCGGGTCGTTGCATAATTTTTGGTGACAGATGTGCGGGTTTCTTAAATTAGTGGAGAAAGTCAAGAAAGTAAACTAATAGTGCTTGTTTCGGACTAGAGTTTATTCAATAAATTATTAAACTTCAAATTATAATTAAATGGAAGAATCTTCAAGATTAGTGCAAAGAGACTCGCACAATATACATGAATGCACCCTTAAACATCTGACATTTGACATGCTTCCAAAGGTTCGTTACAATAAATTAAAATAACGAATCCAACGCTCGAGGCGGTTGTACGTGAAGTATAGTATAATCCATTGTTGGATCAGGACCGACTATTATACGTGAAGTATAATCCACCGTTGGGCACTTGAACTCTGGATGGTGGACGCTGAACTGGAATCTCGTCTTTGTGCGAACACTTTTTCTTGGGCCTGGAGGTCCATTATCAACTCGTCATAAGCAAATCACCATTCCAACCCTGAAAAAGAAAAAAAAGTGTTAGTGCGGGAGTGAATAAAAGGTCAATTACGTTGAGTGAAGTGTCAGTGAAGTTATCTATTTTTATAGAACAGTGTGAGTTGTGGAAGGACGTATCAACAAGCAGTAAGTCTCGCATGCGTTTTGTCTCTTCTGCCTTAATTTTTTTTTACCATCTCTTGTCTCAAAAGGTTTTTATTTATTTACGCTTATGATTGCTTAAGAAATGTTCCCTATAGGCAAATCACACACAAAAATAAAGAAGCTCGTATGATTAAAAGTAGTAAGGAATCAATTGACGAATTTTTCAGTGTATGCAAACTTTCATGGATAAAATAAATTGCTGGAAGTTAGAACTTTTAACTGATATAAAATTCTGAACTTCTAAGTTTCGTATTTTTCTGTATTACAAAAATTCACTCTAGTGAAGCTGTAAATAAATTTTGAAGAATTCACCAAAAAGTAAATGCCTTTTAATCACTCTTTCAATAAAATTTTTCAAATTGTAAAATAAATTATAGGCCGCTTTGTTGGCTGCATAATATGAAAAATCCAGGCTCGAAACTAAATAGGCGGAGATTGCGACTACGTGAAAATGAGTATACTGTCATTTATAAGCCGAAAAAAATCAACGCAAATGCAGACACATTTTCACGTAATCCCTTAGTTGAAAACGATGAGTTTTTACAAGATATGCGTACTGAAGCGAATATAGCTTACGACAAATTCGACGATGACAAAAACGACGAATTTACTTCCAGAAATCTGCAGCAAGTACTTGCAATTGACTGCACCGTACTGGCTTCAGATTTCGAACAGGAAGAAAAGACCAACGACGATTATCACTCTAACAATCTTTCCATTAAACACGGTATCTTCCTTTCCACCATCAGCCTTGAAACCTATCCCAAAGACGAAATTAACGATGAAATGACTGAAGGTAATGTTTCCGACATTGAGGGACAATTTTCCGACGGTGAAGGATATATTTTTTTGTAATGTCCTCTCTCTCTCCTACAGCGGGGTTTTGCCGATAAAGAATATCCGTACGCCCCGGGAGATGATGTCGGGTATGTCAGATAGCAGGGATGTCTCTCTTCTGCAACGAGGTGCTGCCGATAGCAATATCCGTACGCCTCGGGAAGAGACATCAGGGTTAAAGGTTACTGACAAGGATAAAGGAACCTTCACCGAACTGGAAGAATACGTACCGTCTTCCATAAGAATGATATTCTCAAGTAAAGAAGGCCAAATAAATTCTCCCAAGTTTATATTCGTTTCGGTACTCGACAACTCTTGTGTCCGGAACAAATAGGATTTGTTAGAAATCAGAAGGAACAATTTAACATATATATACATAGTTTCTGATGATTGCAAATACTCTTCAAGTATAAATAAAAATTATAATCCAAAGGATTGGAGAACTTTGACATATACATTTGTCCTCGAGATCAGTGACAGATACGTTTTTTACCTGCTGACTAAATCTACTTATGATGAAAGGTAAACCTCAAAATTCTCGAGGATTGTTTTAAAGAAGTAAAGAAACCTATATGGACCTTTTAGGCGCAAAACGTGTAGCCTGTCGAAAAAGAGAAACGGAATAGATCAAAAAACGTGTAGCGGTGTCGAGAAAATGTTACGTGATATTTTCTGCGGGAGTAGATTCATCGTAAAGGTATGCTCAAATGAATTAAATATTCCAGGGTCTGAAGAAGGAGAGAATATAAAATAAACGTAATTTAAAGATAAGAATTATCATGATAAAAAGTCAAAATATTGAAAATGATTGGATAGGAGATTATGTTTACCTGTTCAAAGAACTGAGGACATTTAAGTTAGATGATCACTATATCGGTCCTTACCTGATCGCGAACGTATTTTTAAATCATAATGAACCGAGCCGTGTAACTGAGTGTCACAAGCAAAAGAAGTATAATCATCCGATTCAATTGATAAATCATTAATCTTAATTATTTAATTAATTAATTAAATTTAATTTATTTTAATTAATAAAATGATTTAATATTTAATTAATTTAATAATTTAACAACAACAAAAATTGTACATAATACACTGCACCAATCAGGAATAAGCAATAGAATACCTCGAAACAGAGGAAAACGAAAAATTCTCATAATAAATGACGAATTGCATCCTCCAAGGATGTCATAGGTGAACCTTAATTCCTTACAACTAGATTTATTGTCAGAAGAATAGTCTTGTGAGGATTCAATTTAATAATAGGAATTAATAAAATATTAAAGTAACTATTAAATAAGCACTTTTAATCTAGAATCCTTAATTGAATAAGAATTAACTAGACTTATGCCTGACATAAACTCACCTGTTAAAGGAACCTTGAAGGAAGTAAAGGACTTATTTGTGATGAACACACCTGCGAACCTGCGCGCTCGTCTAATACGCGGAGAGCTTATCAACCGACGCGTTCCTAATCTCAGTGTTCCTCTCTCTCTCTCTTGTCTATCTGGTTATATTATACGTAACTCACGTTTCGACTCCAAATCAAAATATTCGACGAAAACTTCTGTAAATCAAAGTATATATAATAATATAATAAATCTCATTAGCGTATCTAAAAAATAAATAAATAAGATCCAAGCCGTAAATATTCTATCAAATGAAACCAAATATAACTTAAATCGTACCTTACCTCCAGGATCCAAATGATCCTTAATCTATGTCCGCATCCATATCGAACGAAGAAGTCGAAACATTTGTACACAAACTCATCAGGTCTCACTCGACATTAGTCAAAACCTCAGTCAAAACTAACTTAATTTCCAAAGGCTCTTTAAACGCTTTAAAACTCGAATCGCCCAAGACACACGAGTTTATAGCAACAGAGGGAAAACGCTCAGCTTTCTTGCCCTACGGAACAGCTGATCCTTGACAGGGAGACGTTGCGATGCTACGTGAATTTAAGTGCCCACGTGGTTCGAAGTTGTACAACCAGAAGTGACCGTAATACAACATAAAAGTATCTCTTCAACTATGCGTTGGTTGATAAGTGTATCATGCACAGAAAAATTGAGTTTTCTGTATTCATCTTCTCTTTCTCCAACCTATATATAACAGTGGATTTGAACCACCCCTTACCCCCTCTGCCACCTCCTCAGACAGACGAGTCCTGCGAGTTCGTAATTTGACTTCCTTAACCAAAAAGGTTTACTTGAATATGTTGTACTCTACGCAATTCCCAAGAAGCCAAAAAATTTTCATTCAATCGATTCTTTTCCTGGGTAAAAATATATACATATATACCTCTTCTTGCTCTTATTGATCTAGGTCATTCAAGCGACATCTTCTAGAATAAATGAATTCACTTGCCTAGCGATACATCCCTAATTTGCAAGTTGCCTTTACGGTGTTAAGATTGACGAATGTCATCCAGGCCGTTCTTCATGAAATGCCATTGCCCCCTTTTTACTCAGTTTTACCGGGCCTCTGGCTTGTTTCCAGACTTCGGCCTCCATTCTAGAATTCAAATCTATCATCCCTGATCAATATCAATTCCGATAATTTCTCTACTACATTCGAGATCTTTGCGAAAACTGAAAGGCACTCAATCTATGATCGGCCTCAAACTTAAGTTTGGACGGTAAATATGAGAACGCACTGATTGTCCGCCTTCATCCCCGGACTGCCGGACATCATATTTAATGATGGAATGAATGTAGATGGACTAGAATGAGCTCCTAACACAACCATTTGCAGTGTTTCCCTTTCAAGATTCCTCCCAATTCTTCTCTCTAATGCTTCTAATAGTCTACATAAGACTGACCTTAATCTGTAACCCATCAATAATAATAAGAGAAAAGCAAAAGGACATCCCGAATCCTTTTACTTTTCTAAAATAAGGGGGGGGGGGTGTGATGAACGCGCACCTGCGCTCATCTAAAATTTGCGGAAATCCTTAGTACCCAACCCTTTGTACAGACGATAAAAACGGAGAACTGTTTTACCATCAATCTTACATCGCGAAATCTTAAAAATTGAATATTTTGTTATTATGAAATATTTGATAATGATCCTCCTTTTCATTAAGGCAGAAAAAGAGACAAAATCGAGACAAACTGAGAAAATAACCAGAAAAAGTCTGTTGCTCTTCCCAGTAAAGAAATGCACTTAGATTAAGGTAGCGTATGAGGTTTGATTTTATATTCCCACGGAAAGAGTAATTAATGAAGCAAATTTTCTAAGAAGCCCTTTTGAATTATATAAAAGCCTGACTAAAGCAGACGTTCAACCTTTAACCCTTTAGATTCTGTCTGTGGTAAACGTCCATCTTGTAATTTAAAAATTCCACGTTTTGTAAAAATCAGGCATTTGTATGGTCATAAAAATACAATTTAATTAGCCTTTTGAGAGGGAGAAAGGATCTCAAAAACAAACTAGAAGGTTTTTCAAGAGAATTTTAATAGTTTCTCACGATATTCTAAACCATAACAGTCAAAAAATAACAATTGTTCGGAGCTTTGACAAGTTTTGAAACAGTCGCCTCTTCTCTCACCGCTCTGGGATTAGTCTTTAGATTTTTATTCTTAAACGTCAAAACCGAAACCTTTGTTTTATAAGCTCGCGTATTAAAAATTGTTTCAATAAATTGTTAAATTGGATTCCAAAAACTATTTTCTCTTTTTTCATTTGCCTATCTTTGTAGGTTTATTTAAAAACGGACCGCGCTAATACCTCTCAAGTCCGGCCTTTAAAATCGCGAGAATCACAGATGTCGCGATACCCGGGTCGTGACAATACTGTTACGAGCGACTATAGAATGGCTCTAGTGTGCATCCTACGCGTTAAAGTAGAATCGCTTATCGTTGAAACGATTTTTGGTTAAGCCATTCGCACTTTAACCGCTGAAAGATCTATTTTTAAACTAATTCTCAAACGATTGCATTTGAACCGTAAAAGTATTCCTTTATCGTTTAGAGGAAATTTCTCTGAGTGTAATACAAATCTGAAAATAGATTATATAAGAATATTAAAAATTATTATAGTCTCAGATCGCAGGAAGTCGAGTAATAGTTTCAGAACTTGTATGTACCGAAGAGATAATTATTATGGAAAGCTAACTGAAGCCAATGCAGGAGTTTTATTTAGACCTAAACATCGGGATAATGCT
>JAUMHM010085672.1:0-11439 GCA_032362435.1 Melikaiella ostensackeni | reverse complement strand
GAAACCCTCGGCACAGGGACCCTCCATCCGCAACCTGAGGACGCGTTCGGTGGCTTTGTCATAGGCCCTTCGGTTCGCCTCCAAAGAACCGAACCGAATGGGGGGGCTATATATATATATATATATGGGACCAGTGCCGTGTCCATCAAAAAGGAAAAATTCCAAGTTTTATTATTATCCAACACCCTTAACGTGGAAATTAAATTACATAAAAAGTTCCTTTGAAAGCTCAAATTTATTATATATTGAACTCTCAATACCTCTTACGTTAACGAAATTCAAATTCGCATATAAGTGTCACTTCCCGCGACTATTATAATAATTATTATCATTTATGACAACTGTATTATGTTTATGAAAGACTCATATTCGATAATGAATGGATAAGTTGAAGGATCATATTTAAATATCATAAGGACGTCTATGAAATCCAATACCCAGTCATTATTGTGAAGGCGCCATAATGGCTAAATATAATATCGTCAAGTCTAGCTGTAAAAAGCAGATCATAATGAACCTACGCAAAAGTCTAAAATGGACGGTACGCATCAATTTTCGCAGAACTAATACATCGAACAGGCTCACATGAGTGAGAGACCCTCGCATTAATCAACAGGACGGCTATGAAAATCGACGAACGCATGTTTCAGTTTTAATCTCTTATAAATATACTTGCTCGAATCAGTGATGCGCATCTGTACAATTTTGACATTTCTACCATGCATTACCATGCACCGGATACCAGATTTTCGTGGGAGATCGTATTTCTAAATACGAAAACGATGAATATCGTTTATCAGTATGACACTTGTAGGAGGGTGACCACTTAACATTAATAGGAAATATCGAAACTATTCCATAATTAGAACAGATCCCTCATTACAAACTGACGCATAGTTTGCCCTGATGAACACCTGCCGATTTCGCATTTCTCTAAAACATAGACATATCCACTTTTACCGATGCTAATGGGATACTTTAACACATACAAATCATCACCACATCTAAGAACCTCTTACCCTCTTGGCATCTTGGAAGGGATTTACAACGCATATCAGATTTTGTGTTAAAATCTGTAGCATTGAATTTCAATATTCTATTTGTAGGAAAGTTTCCCCATCACAAGCGGCCGGTTAATTTTCCGTAATGAACTGGTGCACATTTTGCGCTTTTCTAAACATACACATATCCACGATTTCCAATATTTATGGGATATGTTGTCTTATGCAAATAACCACCACATCTAAGAACTTCTCACCTCATCGGCACTTTGGGGAGGGATAACACGCTCTTCGGTAACGGCGTCATCTGCCTAATATGGACATACCTACGATCCTCAATATTGATTGGCGTTTACAATTCACATAGATTTAACACAATAACTAAAACTACGTACCCCCTTGGCATCTTGGGAGTGAGATAGTATATTTCAACTACTGCGCCGTTCTCTAGATAAGGACATATCTCAAATCCTCAATGTCAATTGGACATTTAGATTTTGTCCACTTTTCCACATGAGCAATCCTAAACGCTCACTGGAACTTTTACCTCACTTTTAATACCTTCAATACTTTAATACTATTGATAGCTAATAATACCTTCAAGGAAAACTTTTAAAAACTAATACCTCTAATACTTTTAATAATGAAATTTACTTTTATTTCCACTAAACCCCATGGGTACTCAAAGAGGGTGTCTGTGTATAAATACAGCAGATTTTGAAGCAGTAGGCAGTCAGAAAACACCATCTTCAGCCAGCATCTTTTTCTCTTCGACCACTCCGACCCTGACTCGTCGAAACTACACCTCTGAAAACAGTTTAAAGTTAAACCCTAGCCAGTCAGACAACACAATCACCAGCCAGTATCTTCTCCTCTTTGACTACTCCGACCCTGACTCGTTGAAAGTACCCCTTTGAAAACACTTCTGAAATCTTTTAAAATCCGTAAGTGCCTGTTAAATTGACAATTCCTTTTCAATCTCCTTCCTTTTATAAATTTGATTGCTTATTAGGTTTCCTTTTTTAAGGTTGATCAAACACAATCAAGCAGACCCAATTAGAAGTTGGTCAACAAAAGTATCCAGGAGTGCTTTACGATTCTACAACTGATCCATTCAACTTGAGTCTTCTTTTTAAATATTCATTAACCATATTTATCCTCATGTATTTTATATTCTAATTAATAAATATTAATTTAACTTTAAAATTCTTGCAATTATATTATGAAACAAGGAACCATCGTGAAATAAATAAATTATGAGGTGACTTATATCCCTCTGGACGTAACACAAGTTTATGTTCAATGTTGCTTCAAAGTCTTTTTCAATCTTTAATTCAATTTCATAGTTTTCGACCTTTTGAAGAACATGTAAAAGAGTTTTTCTAAAAATTAAGCTTATCAACATACCTGCTAATTTCTTATTGTATTCAGGCACTTAGTTGCTAAATCTGAATTTCCGGATTCAAGTTTATTTTGAGTGATTTATTGGAATAAAATAAGAAATCAGTATATATTTTGACAAGCTTAATGTTGAAACAAATTTTCAAATTGAGGTCTCTATCATACTTTAGGATGTACAAATTAGAGAATTAAATTGAAAATAAAAAAACAGCTGTAAAGCAACATTCACCACCAACTTCTATGCAAATTCTTAATATCATAATTTTTTTTAAAAATTGACTTTTTTCAAAAACGAAAATTGACTTTTCTCAAAAAGGGCTCAGTAGATGATTTCGATTTTATTCTTAAAATATTCTTGAATGCTGTGAGAAACCCAAGATCTTGCCCAAAATCTAAAAAAAAGTCAAACGAACGGGCTACAAGCGTTTGCTGGAAGGTTTTTGGGGACGCTGATTGGGAATTTTTGGTGAAAAATTAAGAATTAAGAATGGAGGCAAAAATGTAGAAAAGTTGACGGATTGGGCTAATCATGCTTACTCGGAAGTTTTGGAAGTTGCTGATTATGAAATTTTTGTCAAACATTCAAAATAGTGGATTCAAAATGGCAACGGAAAGTTAGAAAAGGTTGGGATTGGGCTAAAAGTGCTTACTCTAGAGTTTTCGGGGTCGCTGATTACGACTTTTGGTCAAAAATTTAAAGTTCAGAATGGCGACTCCAAAATGGCGGCTTGAATTGAGAAAAGTTGACGGATTGGGCTAAAAATGCTTACTCGGGGGACTGCGGTGTCGCTGATGGCGAATTTTGTGTCAAAAATCATCATGCCCATTTATAACCACAGACATTCATATATGTCCATCTATTTTCTATATATTTTCCATTCATCATATGTTTAAAATCAAATATCAACTTGATAAAAAAATATATTATAATATTTATAAATAATAACACAGGCACACAAAAAAGTTTCATATGCGGTGAACAAGACCACCGTACCTATGTGTTTTTGGGGTCGCCGAATCCGAATCTGGTGTTGGTTTAACCTCATCAGGTCTCAGTTCGTTATCAGCTTCAAAAAACAGTTCAAAATCGATTTTGTGAATTAAACCTTTAGAAAAAAGTGTATCTTCATATTTTTGGGGTCGCTGATTCCGAATCTGATGTCCGTTTAGTCTCACAAGGTCACCGTTCGTCCCTAATCTCAAAAAATAACTTAGAAACACTGGAATAATCAAGCTGACATTCTCCTAAATCTATCGAAAAATAATTGAGATGGGAAAAGAGTGAGTAAAGCTTCGGATTCATCAAACGCCCCATTTTACCGAAGCCTTTTACCATATCAGCTACTATTTTTTTAATGTCCCTACTCTTTTCATTTCTCAGAAAATTTTCTACAACTTTTTTGAAACTAAATGATGCTATCTTCTGTTTTGGATTTATTGACGTGATGAAACTCTCATCATTCAGCAAATTCCAAATTTGTTGTCCTTCGGAAATGCTTTCTCAGGTGAGTCTGCCGTCTTGGGAGTGATTCCCCTGTATGACCTCCCCAGTCCTAAGTATGAGGGCCTTTCGACTCTGACGAGGACAATCTCAATTTGTCATCGGACACACTACGACTTCATCATCACATTCTAACGCCCCTCTGCAGGGCAGAGCGCCTCCTCTGACTTCATTACTACTTTGTCATGGTCTTTAGCTTCTGTCGAGGTAGCAAGATTTAATTAAAATGGGTTGACCAGTACGTGACCTCGTAAAATTGAACCATAATAAACACGGATATCATATTCTTCTGTTTTTGTATGACAGTTGTTCAAAAATAAAAAATGCCAGAAGCCATCGGAATAGAAAGTAAAAAGTGAAGTAAAGAAAAGATACGTTGTTTAGATTCAGTGACCGTATCAACTCAAGAGCAGACTTTTTTCCAAAGATTTTCGTCACTACGTCTTAAGCTTCAGCGCCAAAATTGGTTGCTTCAGTGTTTTTAAGTACTGTCAGTAATTTTTTTTCAAACTAATAAACACGCACAAAATGGTGCAGGTCAAGCTCAAAATACACATTCTAGTAAACAAGATTGTACCTCACTCCTCTTATTTGGATGTACAGTTCAGGTGTGGACAGAAACGAAATGGCGCCTACATGGAAAATATCGCCTTATGGGCGAAAAAAATTGTACTAAAGTTATTAAAACTACATGTTTCTTTACAGCTACTCAGCCTATTTCTTAATTTTTCAACACTTTTTCATGCAAAAATGCAGCAAAAAAATTTGTTTCAGGAAATTATTCAAAAATGCATTAGTTATCGCATTATCTCTCTTATTACTGATATCGTGTGGTTAATTAAGATCATGTTATCACATAATAACATTAATCGGCAAATAAAAGTGTTAGAATCGATTTTCAAGTACTCTGAAGTGTCTACAAAACAATAAACAGTTAGATTTATTCAAATCCCATACTTGGCTTTTGGCCAAGATGTCGGGTCTCTTGGCCTACTGTGCATTTGTGAACAGACCTTTCAAAAATAAAGGTAAAACCATTGACAAGTGTAATTTGGGGATTAGGAATTCCATTCTGTTAAAGCTTCTTCGGCATAAACGTATATATTCTCAGTACGTTTCTAGCGCTTTGCACTCGATGAAAGTGTGCCCAACACGCGAGATTTTCTATATAACGTTGAAGTCCATTGTATTGAATATATGTGACAATAATTTCTGCACCTCGATCCGGGATTGCTTGTTCAGAGTTATTACAACATAAAGTACTAATTTTATACTTTATCATAATTTCAATATTTGTTCCTTACTTCGCGTTAATCTTTATTTGCAATAAGTATTTAATATTAAGTATTTATTTCAGAAGGCCTCAAGAGCTAATTATTCCTTTAAGAAACAGTGTATACATGAAAAAAGATATATAGTATGCTACACTCCATGAGCGAATTCGGGCATTGTCCGAAAACTTTGCTCAAAACTCGTTTTGAGCACAGGAAAATGCCCAAACCCGAAATGTACCCGAAATAATATAGGTCACATACCTTATATATATATATAATTACAAGCATTGATCGATAGATTTTACACGTACAGTGGAATCAGTTTCAAAAAACGGAATATCCATGTCATAAAGTATGAAGCTGCCTCGAATGAAAACACAATTATTTATGTTAGTTATGTTTTGTGAATGTGTAAAGTAATCTGCTGGTATCGACAGACAGCTTATATAATTTTGTCCGTGTTCTTGTGCCGTCAAATTGTAGGCAGACCGACATTAGGACTGAAATTTTCGTAAAAACCATTTTTTTCTGAGTCAGGGGGTTTTAAAACGTCACAAGTTGATGAAAAAAGGAAAGTTCCAAATTCACATGAATCTAATACTCTTTATCCTTCCACTTATAGGGATACATTTCATGAGTAGGTAGAAGGCTTCTTATTTTAGAATGCAAGTTGTATATTTTAGGGTCTTTTTTTATTGCGGATCAAATAACTCTGACCTTTGTTGCAATTGAGGTTATGCTATACCGTTTTCAGTTAAAGTAATAAATTACATTATTTCATTAATTTAATTGTTGTAGAACATGAGTTTCCAAAAACTATGGAATTTTCTTAATTATCTTTTATATATCAACAAGACCCTTCCTATCTTTCTTGACGTCACCAGGAATCATTACACCCTTACCGTCCAGTTAGTTTAGTATGATTTTCACTAACCCTGATTAAATGTCATGCTTTTGTTAGTTTTGATAAGGTAGATGCTTTTAGTTTGTTAAACAAATAAAAAATGTCTAATTTAAATTTATCATTATGATATAGTATTTCCGTCTTTGTACTTTCTCTACATTTTTGCACAGAATTGTTGTTAAAGCTCTTCGGCTTTAACAAATACACTGTAATAATTTTTTTTCTTTAAGAACCTTCATTTTAAAAGTAAAGAGTTCTAAAATGAAAAAACATAAGCTTTCTTTCCAGGAAAAAAAGGTTGTAAAAGAAGTGTAATATACAGCAATACCATTTTGTGTAACGACCATTTTGTGTAATATGACACCACAGTGTTAGACATGTAATATTTGTAAATTACATTATAAACTTCCCAAGTAGAATTTTAGTGAGGGGTCAATCATGGCGCAAGTCTGGATGCCATATCTCTTACATGGGCCATTCATGGAAGCCATACGTAGCTCTCGCAATTTAAGGAACCAGGACAACCCGTGGCTTAGGACGAAATATTCAGAGCAGCTTAATTATCACGTCCAGGAAGCTTCATCGAGGAACTAGAATAGTTTAGGATATTGTGAAGAATATCCTGTATTCAGGAATAGGAAGCTGATCACGAAAGTCGTACCTGGTAGCTTCCGGATGTTGCACCAGGTCAGCAACGACCTAATCTGCGAGGAATTGTGGATAATTTTTACACTAAGGGTTATAAGTGACCACTTTATTCACGACAGGGTGACCTTAGTGTACCAGGTGTGCACCAAGTCTTTAAAATAAAATTCTACAGGAAGTCTCCTTGGAATTGATAACTGGGGTCACCAGTGTCAACTCCAAATTCTGTCAAGATGGTTCCCGTGCATTAGGTGTCGTATCACTTCTTCAAAATAAGATTCTACAGGAAGTATCCTAGGAATTAATAACCAAGATTATCAAAGTTGATTCCAAAATCAGTTTAGATAGTTCCCATGCATCAGGTGTCGCACCAGGTGTTTAAAATGAAATACCATAGGAAGCCTTTTAGGAAGAGATTAACTATGATCACCAAAATTGACTCCAAAGTCAATCTAGATTCTTCTCGTGCATCAGGTGTCGCACCAGGTGTTTAACATAAAATTCTACAGGAAGTCTCCTAGAAATTGATAATACAGGTCATTAGTTCCAATTTCCAATTTCAGTTTTTCCAATTTCCAATTTTCAATCTCCAAATTCAGTCAAGATGATACCCGTGCATCAAGTGTCGCACCAGGTGTTTTCAATGAAAATCTGGTCCTCGTGCATGGATTGATGCATCAGGTCCTTAAGATAATAATTCAGAAGAAATATTCCAGGAACTGATATCCGGGGTAACGAAAGTTGACTCCAAATTAAGTCTAGATGGTTCCCGTGCATCAGAAGTCGCACCAGGTCTTTGAAATAAAATTCTATGAGAAGTCTTCTACGAATTGATACAAGAAATATTCTAGGAATTAGAATCTAGCGTCACTAACGTCATCCTTGAGTTCAGTCCAGATGTCCCTCGTGCGTGGTTTGTTGCACGAGGTCATTAAAATAAGACTCTTGAAGAAGTCTTTCAAGAATTGATGACCAAGGTTAGTATGAACCTTGATCCTGAATGTGGTCGTGATCATCTCCGTGTATCAGGTTTATAGCTTCAGTTTCCTCATGAAATAAGAAACAGGAGGGTAACTAGTAATTACTGTTCACAGCTAGATTCGTCGACAGCAAATGTAGTCACGATGATCCTCGTGCATCGGCAATTACGCCAGGTCCCTAACATAATAATCTATAAGGAGTTTCCGGAGAACTGATGTTTAGCATTGCCAGCGTTGGCTTTTAACGTAATCGCGATGATCCTTGAGCATCTGAAGAATACTTGATTTTTAGAAGAATTATCAAACCTGCTTTTGGGGTTAATACTGGTAATTCTGGGAGCTTGCTAGGTGACTTTTTATTTTCTCCTTTTATGCCTAATTTTTTCTCTTTAGTAATTTTGTGGACAATTTTAAACAAACAACCATGTTAAGTGTATTGGGTTCAAGTTCCTACCTCAAACTTCGACCTTTGCAATTTATTCGACAAAGGTTAGAACTAGCAATTCCGCAAAATAGCGGTACTCCTATTTGGAATAAAATTTCCGCTACAAAAACAATATCTAATTTTAATACTATTTACATAGAATGGTCTATTCGAAATATCATGGTTGTAGAATACAACCTTGCACTTCAATCAAAAATTATTGAATTAACAAAATTTTCGCTCTTCAGTCACGTTTCAATAGGTATAGCAAGGTGTATATACTAACGTTACAAAAAAAGTAATGTTACTTTGTCTTGAATAAGCTGATAGGATGGAATTTTGATTTTATAGCTCGAATCCAATACTTTTAAAACACTATAATAATTTTGTCACTGTATTTTAGATTAATTTTTCAAATTATGAAGTAAATTATTTTATTGCTATGTTACAATAAATGTAAATATTTTAAATATTTTATTTCTTCAAACCATTTAATTTCCAATTATTACAAATAACATTTCTCTAAGTTTTATAGTCCTCAAAAAATCTGAGATTATTACTGAATTTTCATTATTTCCTAGTACTTGAAGAACAAATATTTTCCCAAATTCAATTCAAATTAATTTTTCGTGATTTCTTCAAGGCCGTGCGGATTTTTTTGTACGTCTTTCTGTGAAATTATATTAATATAATATGGGTTGAGTGAGAACCTAATTATAACCTGCGATGATAAAGATTACAAACACATTATAACAATAAACTCTCATGTGATTCAAATTATCAAATAGATGAATTAAATTATAATAAGTTATTAGACAAAAATAAGAATTTCTATTTATCTTTCAAACGATTCAAAATAACTAATCTCGTGACTTTGAGTTTCCTCAAGATTCGCTCAGTGTGAACTATATGAATTTGCAGTTTTCATGTTTATTTTCACTTGGCACTTTTCTGTAGTCCGTGACAAAATTCAAGAGCAAATCTCTCATTCCCGAAGGGAAATAGAAGAATTCAACGCTACTACTGGGTGACGGGTTATTCTGGTTTCGAAAATTGCGAGGGCCGTGTAAGGATTCCATGGCAGGGCTAGGTTTTAAAGCTCGGACAAGTTGGGGAAATTTATACTTGGGTATATTATGTTTGGGACGTGAAACTAGAATTCCGGGAAAAGATATTGATATGGTAATATTGTATTGTTAAATATCTTATCGTATTTTATATTTCGGGTGAAAAAATTAATTTCCCGGATAGGCATATTGATTTTAATATCGATATTGAGAATCCGATGCTATAATTCGCGAGTCATTATACAGAGCAGCCGCGGGCTAACAGCTAACAGCTAAATACATCACTATCGTCAAAAAATGAGCATTACTGAAATAAAAGAAAATGCTTGGACAATCCTCAAAAATGAATATAATAAACTCATGGAAAATTGTAATGTCATGATAAAGAAGTTATTTTAATTGTTATTTATTATTATTTATTTCATTTATTTTAATTGTGCAATACCAGTGCACTATTTTTCACTCCAGGAATTTATGCATACGCTTTCGAATCGAATTTCAAATATTAACAACTTTTGTGCAATTCATCGTAGACTGAATTTGATTTCTTACTTGAATATTTTATATTTAATACGAAACTTTTTTTCCCTAGACTGTCAACGATAATTAAGAGACTCATTTACGTTCATTTTCAAAAGATTGAAATCTTTCACTAAAAGTCATTCAAGACTCCATAACTATTTCTACATATTTTACGGGACAAATTTTTTACGCGTATTCTCATCACAAAAAGAAAGAAACATAATTTTAGATAAGGTCATCAAGTTTGATTTGATAAAGGAATTCTCGTCTAATTCTATATATTTTTCTTATCAAAAACCCATTTTTCTTTGCATTACACAAACTTTTTTTCAAGTTTCCAATAGGCATCGGCTTAAATATTTTCAGTAATACTTATATATTCTACACCAACAATCTGATTTTTTTCCAGAAGAAATTTTACATAGTGCGGAAGCTGTATGGCTATCAAAAGATGGCCACCTGATGCTATATGCTGTGTTCAATGATTCACTTGTTAAGGAAGTACATAATATTAAATTTGGAGACGACCAATATCCTACGATGAGACATTTACGTTATCCGAAGGTATAAAATAATTATTATTTTTATATGACTGAACTCCTGATGGTCACGAACCTTCTATGAATAACTTACAAAGTTCACAAGAAGTAGAATAAATAAATTTAACTATCACAATAGAAGTTAAAACATTTGAGCTAATACAGTTCTCAAAATTCGCGTAATTTTTGTATGACACGAAAGAGTGTGTAGTGCGATAAAAGTAATACAGAGTGCAGTTTCTCATATTTTAGTGAGTTCTAAGTAATTTAACTTAATTTCGAAAGCCTAGAGTCATAGCAGAAAACGTCATTATTTTGATGAGTTACTTCTTTTCGACATGTAACAATAAAAAATAACTTCATACCCAACGAGCTTCAGCTCATTCGCTTAGGTCTTAATGGCTTCGAGGTCTGTTTCGCAGATAATGCCAATTGTTAAAAAAGCTCGTAATGCATGATATTGATTCTCCATGTCAGATAAACATTCTTTTCTGTACGTTTATTTGATACATGAAATCCAATGTAGTTATTAGTTTTGAATAACTTCACACGATGAGCTTCGATCACGTTTAAATAAAAAGTGCCCGCATATAGCAGGTTTTTTCAAATATCATTTCAGTAATGTCTCTTAAGTATTTTAAGCCCAAAAAGAAAAAAATCGCTAGGGGGATTCTTGAATAAAATCAATTGTTGTAGGTTATGAATCAATATCTTCCGAGATTCGTCTTATAACGCTTTAAAAATGTTATTACTGATCTCTTAAGATTTCATGTTATCAATTGTAAAATATTTTTGATTTAGTAACGTCAGTTTTTTTTACATTATCGTACTATGAAATATAAAATGATTGAATGTATTTCGCGGGAACCTTTTAACAATTAAAGAAGGAACAACGTTGATTTAACAGATTTAACTCCTTTTTTAGTACGTTTTTCAGATGTTGTTGTTATGGATACTGTAAATACATTCATGTTGACACAATTTGTGAGTAAATATGCCGAAAGCAGCAAGAACGCACGATGAAAATCGTCATCATATTTGTTTACTTTGTTTTGAAAAAACGAAAAAAATGTCTCAAATTCAAGGAGAAGTGGAAACACTTGGTGAACAGTATGTAGAGTACGATACAACTGATGACCGTTTGCCTCTCGTGCTGTGTAGCAGCTGTTTAAGGGACCTGT
>JAUMHM010085671.1:0-11439 GCA_032362435.1 Melikaiella ostensackeni | reverse complement strand
GATTTTTTCTCATTTCTCCAAAAATCAATTTGACCAGTAATCGATACAAGAACATCAAAATATTAATTAATTTCATGGAATCTCAAAGATTTTTAAGGGATTTCTACAGTTTTTCAAGGGGGTTCAAAGGAGCTCAATTGTTGTAAAAAGATTTCAAAAGATTATGTACGATCGAGTGTACGATATCCATGAAATTCAAAGGATTTTAAGGAATTTGCACATGATTCAAAAAGTTTTAAGGGATTTATAAAATTTTTTAAAGAATTCAGGGGACTTCAAAAAATTGCATATATTTGCAGGGATTCCACGAGATTTCATGAATGGTGTACATCAGATTCCAAGACTGGTTAAATCCTTGACTCTATATTTATTGAATGTATGTAACGTGAAATATTAAATAATAAAAAAATTATACAAATAATGATATAATATGTGTATAATAGTATAAAATAGTATATTGTGTGACAAGTGTTCGAAGCAGGTGATTCAAGACGAGTGTGAAGATTGCCGCCCTAGCGAAGCAAGAGTGGCATTCACACGAGTCAAGAATTACTATACAGGTACCTACGCGCACTTGTCACATATACTACTTTTTAAAACAACTGAGTGCAAAGTGTGCGAACAGCTGTCCGATTTTATTCGCATACGGTCAAGTGTGCGCGAATAAATTCTGCCATAAAATTGGAGAATCGGGCATTTCGCGCACGCTATACAGGCCCAAGAAATCAAACTTGTCACGCAGTTGTTTCAAAAAATAATTTTAACAGACAAAACTGGTTTCAATCAGGATTAGGATTTGTACATTAATGTTTTATATTTCCAGAAAAGGATTTGAATGAATAAATACAAAGAAGTTTTGAACTAGACAGAAAATTAATATAGCTAAATAATATCACAGTAGCTCAATATTATTAAAAATAAAAGAAACAATAATCAGCCGAAGCTGACGCGAGTTAGAATAGAGAAATTGCAGAAACCAGCAGTACAATTGGAATATCGTGAAAAGCTGAATGAATATTTACGACATCACGAAGAAGAGTAGAAGACTGAATTGGACAATAAAAATGTAGAGGGTGCATGAATAATACTACGGGATAGCATCTTCAAGAGTACATCTGAAGTGCGCGATACTGCGACTGTAGGAAGAAAGGCTGGAGATGCTTGGTGGAATGATGAAAACCGCGTAGCTGTCAACAAGAAAAAACAAGCATATTCGAGAACGTTAAATAGTCAAGGCCTTAGCGATGAGGAGAGGACTAGATTACAATGATTAAAGGGTTAAAAACAGAAAAGCCAAGATACTAGTCAAAGAAAGCAAGAATAAAATCAAAGCGGAAGAAGATAAAAAAATGCAAAGTGACTTTAATGGAAATAAATTATTTTGGAAATAGGTTAAGAAGATTAAGAAAGGAAGTTCTAGCATTGAGGTAGTCGGAATCAAAAATGCTGATGGTGAAATGGTCTGGGATTCGGACAAAGTAAAAGACTGTATGGCACGAAGAGTTGGATTTTTTATGTTCGAGTAGATACTGCCAACTTACAAATGTATGAAAATCTTCATTCGAGATCAAACTATACTATAAGAACTCAACAAATGAAAATATTAAAAATTATATATCATACTTCGTTCAACTAAAAACACCAAAAATTATATTTCTAAATATTTCTTCAAATTGTAGAGAAGACGAAAAGAAATAAACTATCATCGTGTGGTAATTAATTGAATTCCTATTAAATTGCAAATAAGGTTCCTTTAATCGGCATTGCGAAAAATTTTCTTTACAATTTTATACATTGAGTCAATAAAAACCGATATATCTGTCGAAAATATAAAAGCTATAAAAATAAGTAATAGCAAAGATGAATAAAGAAATCTAAATAGCTTCAAATACTTTGAATTTATGCAAAATTTAAGGTATTTCAAGTTATTCAAGGTAAGAAATTTCATATTTTTATCAATTTTAAAAGCATTTGTTCTGCCCAATGTATAGTATATTGTGCGACTCGTGGGAGAAGGAGAAGATTCCGAGAGTGCAGAATTTGCCGCGCGAGCGTAGCGACCGCGGTAACACGCTTGAGGACTCTTCTCCTTCGACCACTAGTCGTACACAATATTTTATTGATTACCGCGAGAAATATCCCATTACGCGTCCCTGTTAAGAGGGGAAAAAAGATAGCTCACCTGATTGATTGACGCAAGTATAGCCCTCAGAGTTATTTTGACGTTCTAGTTTTGAGGTTATGGCAAAAAAGCAGTGTTGAGAAGTATTGCCAACATAGTCCGCGTTCCAAAACTTTATTAATAGTAATGTAATGAATTAAGTAATGAATGAATGAATGAAGTACTGTACTAGTTTTTACTAGTACTAGTTTCGTTACTGTACTAGTGGGAAAACGTGTTGATTACTTATGCCAATCGTTAACAATTAGGTAAGGTATTATTTCTCCCACTCGAAACAGGGTCGGAAAATAAAATATTACTCGCGGGTGTTGAATAAAGCATGTTTTTCAACCAAAACCTTGATTATCGTCGGCATTGTACATCAGCAAGTAATAAATAAATTTTTTTAATTTGTTTATTATCCATCTTACAGTCTGCATAATGAAGTTGAAGGACATCCTATACATCCAGCCGGTTCTTTGAATGTAAGAAATTTTTTGCTGAGTGTACTCTTAAACATTGCTTTATCATAATCATATGACAAATATTTGCAATAGTTTCACTAACAAATCTTCATAGAGCACTTACTATGGCCGTATGTAGGATGTCCCTCAACTTTTTGAAATTGAGAATGTAATATGTACACGTGACAAACAATACAAGTAGAAATAATTAACATTTCTTGCGTACATATAGATGACGGCAATTGAAATGACACCTGTTTTTCATAAACACAAAACAATATGCCCAAAGATTTGATTTGTTTTTCAAAATGTTTTGTAATCTGTGCTTTAAATTTGTATCCAATAGCACTTCCGATAATTTTAAACAATTTTTACAGTAAAAGCGGCAATCCTTAATACGATTGCATTAGTCAAAGTCCCTTTTTTAATTGGAGGAAGGTTTCCCAAATTTTCTCATATTTCTGCAATGCCAAGTCGTGGTACGTTTAGCGGAGTGAAAAGCATCTTATGAAAGCTCTATAAACAATATTTTTCATTTATTAAAACGAATTCTCTTCCCTATTATAATGTTTTGCCAATATATTTCAATTAGTGTACAAGAATACATACAAATTTCTTCATTAGCTACTTGTTACAAAGTCACTTTTTTAGTCAAATTAAATGACCTAATTCAATAAAAATCGGAACAAGTGTGATTATATAATAAATACAACTACTTTTCTTATTTTCCTACGGCTCCAATGTCATTTTCGTAGTTAAGTGCAACTATTTCTTAAGTAGAGTGGTCCTTATTTATAGAGTATTTTTTTTACATTCTCAGCATCATGAGAAGGTATTACTTTTATGTGAAAATCGACTTCCAAGGATTTAACGAAACCTCCACGTTTCGAGACCCCCTGAATCCAATAAAACAGGTTTTACGATGGTGTACGTCTGCCTGTCGTTTGTATAGGTTAAGTGTCCCAATTACTGCGGTGTCTTGGTTGAACCTCACTTTAATTCAATTTTTCTCCCATTTTATATTGAAATAATATGGTTCTTCTGTTTCATCCTAAATAATAATGTATTTTGTACATTGAAAAAAATTGGCAAGTACGAGAACCTAACATAACGTATTAAAAATGTAAACAATTGAAAAAAAAGAACATATCGTACCTATTACTCAGGTTGAAAAAAGACCGAGTACATATTACTGCGAACAGAGGTTATTATTACTGCGGTATTACTGCGGATTTATATTTTATTTATTTATGAGCATATGAATCATAAATGAACAATTGTAGAGACACCGGTGTTTCATCCGTATTAAAAACTCTGAATCTATCTGTGTACAACATATTTTTCAATTTCAAATATGCTTTTCATTGACTTTTGCATGTCTCAAATTTATATTTTCTGTTAGTCTTGCGGAAATATTAGAGTGTCGTTTCAAAAATCTCTCAAACTAATGACGACCGGGTAAATTATCTTTAATTGGATTTTGCCTCTTTAAATCTATTATAAGTAATTGAACACTTTGTAGTAACTGTCGTTTTGTTACAGGAAATCCTCGATTAGCACAAATGAAAATCCACTTCACCAGACTCTCTTCTTCTTTGGATAAAATTGTATTCGGTCTAGGGTTTTGGTCTGCATATTTTCCTTTACAAGGGGCTCATATGTTACTCTTGATACTGGTATCGAATATTTTCATGATGCAGCTGCAAAAGTTTCTCCCGGCATAACCTCTTTCACGGCATACAGTAAATTTTTTTTCCGTGAGAACATCTTTTTATAGATTTACTTTTAGTTTTTGGCTTCCTCTTTGGTTCCTTCTTTTCACTTTTTTCGCTGCTGCCATCGTTTAAGAATAAATCAAATCAAAATAATTAACCTATCATTTCAAAGCGTCTGGCCTGTTAAATCAAAAACTGAAAGCGAAGATTAGGTTCCCATGTTGACAGCTCCGCAGTATTAGATACATATGGCTTGAAGTTCGGACTGCAGTAATGAGTGCCCCCGTAATATAGTAAATGTGTACCTATTGCTGCGGGCTTGATTTTTTTATTAATAAAACAATTTACATTTTTTTAAATATTGATTCTTTTCAAACTAGTGTTCTGCTTAAAAAAATAATTTCTCCACTGCGTATAAGCTTATGCAATAAATCTAAAGTTGATTAAAGAACAGTACTCCGATAACTGAAATAGAAGCAAAATGGTGAATTTTTCACGTTTTATGAATATATTTTTAAAAATATTAATTAAGAATATATAAAAAATTGACCAATATTTTGACTTTTGTTATACAGTAGCGTAAATTCTCATTTATTTATAGGAATTTTTTGGTGTCAAAAAATTATTTGTATTCAGTTTATTCTGATTAGGCGAAAAAACGCAGTAATAGGTACACCTGCAGCAATTGGTGCACTTAACCTACTGTATAACTTTAGGAAGACTAATCGGATTGGATTGCGCTTTGGCACACCTTTTTAGAGACCAAAAAGAAAGGTTAAACTATGCAAATAAAATTTTCATAACAGAATCATTTATCTAGTAAAGGTCTACATATTTCTCGCGGACCATTTTCTGACAAGACGTATACTTTTCATCTCAGGCGTCAAAAATAACCTTAAAAATAAAAAAAATTAATTATTAGAAAAACGAAACATGATATAACAAAATGCTCAATGACAAAATTATTCACCTAAAAAAGGACTAAAAATTTATTTGTGACCATTTTTTAATAAGATGCATAATTTCCGTTTTAATCGTACAAATAACAACAACGCAACGATGAAAAAGGTCCTTTTTGAAAAGAGAAGGACAAAAGATACAATACAGGCTTGAAAACAAAATTACTCATCTAAAAAAGTTCGAACTGTACAAGATAAGGAAAAAAATGAATAGACAAATACTGTTCAGCCAAAAAAGATCATACAAATTTGTTATTGACTATTTTTAACAAAACGGGAAGTTTCTGTTTTAATCGTGAAAAGTGCTATTGAAAATGAGAAATTCAAGTTTATAAAAAAAACGACATAAGACACAATAAAATGTTTGATGGCAACATTTTTCGCCTAAAGTAGAAATCTCGGACTGAAGTATAGAAATTAATATAATATAAATTTAGTACAATAGAATTCAATATAATACATAAAATTTTGCGTTATGGACATATTTTAATCGAGTTCGAAGCGCGAAACACGTGATGAGAATGTGCCCGCGCATCGGACAGATTTTTTTATGTTTTTTTATTTATCCAAAATAAAGATGGTGTATAGTACAGTTTGTTGTGATTTTCTTAGTGATGCTTGTGCTTTAATTTTCTTCCACAAATGTTGCATTGAAATTTAGGTGTTGTTCCACATTCTAAACGCAAATGTCTATTTAATGAGGTTTTCACCTGATATTGCCGTCCACATTTGTAACACGCCCACAATTTTTCGGCAACTGAAAAGAATATAGTGGTTTAATAAAACAGTAATCTGCAGTACCGTAAGCCGGGGCTAAGAGGCGTGTTTGTGACGAAAGCGGCGCATACTTAATTCTGTATTTAAAACGCGATAGTGCTTCTTCTACGTTTTTCAATTGGAGTTTTAAAATTATCAGTTGCAAGACTGTATATTTATCACCTAGAAGAAGCAAATACAGCATTCCGAAATGCAGAATCAGGGATGCGCCGCTTAACCCCGGTTCAGAGTAATTTAACATATTTATTTATTATATAGAAGAAAAACATTCAGCGGAAATAATTTATGAAAAATGGATAGTTACTTCTACCGTATTAAACATGCCTCGAAAAAATAATGTATAAATATTTACCCACAGGAATATTTTAATAATATTACGATGACTAGATTTTTAAAAATTTGAAAAGAAAAGGAGCCTCTGTATTATGTTTCTTATATTTTTATTACAAAATACAATATTTTGCAACCAAATTCTATAATTATATCATCTCATCTCATCAAGTATTTTAAACTTCATTTTAAATCAATATGGTGTTTTGATTTCATTTGGGATCTCAATCGATGCTTGTTATTGAACTTTCTTTGGCATAGACGACATGTAAAGGCTGGTTTTTTTCCGCATGCGAAACGAGTATGATTTTGCAAAGATGCCCGCTAGAGGTAACTCTTTCCACATTTCCAGCAACTCCAGATTTTTTGTATATTATCTGAGAAAATAAATGATATTAGTGAGAAGAATTATGATTCAAATAATTGTTAGAACAACATAACAGGTACGTTACAAACAAGCATTAAGTAGCAGTATAAAGTAGTGATTTGTTCTACAGTAAGATAAAAAATGTACTAAATATCGACAAGCATTTAAATACCAAATGCATAATGATCAAAATTTTGAAGTATACTCGTATGAACAAAAGACTTTCCTCAGAATTTGAAATTACACCTTCATCGTTTTTGTTAGAAATTATATTTAGGAAAATATAAGCAATATTGTTAAATAATAAACAATTATTTTTCTATTGGAAGTAGAAGACTATTCGGTGCAAGAATCATTGATGCCCACAGCAAATATTTGCGACCATGGAATTCAATTAAATTCCGCAGAATTCAATTGAATTGCGTGAAATTCACTTAAATTTCACGGATTCATAATTGGAATCCCATAGTATCCATTGGAGTTCCGTAGAATCTATTTGAATTTCACGAAATAAAATTCAATTTCGTACAACTCAATAAAATTCTATGAAATACATTTGAATCCCGTTGAAGTAATTTGAATTCCGCAACATACGATTGAATTCCGCAGAATCCATTTGAATTTATTTGAATTCTAGATAATTCCATTTGATTAAATAGAATTCACTCACATTCGTTCAAATTCCGGAAAATCTAATTGTATGCCGTAAAACTCACTTCAAATCAACAGCTGCAAAGAATCCCTTAGAATCGCTTGGAATTTCATAGAATTCAATTCAATTACTTGGAACCCAATTGAATTCTGGTGAATCCACTTAAACCCCATAAAATTAATTTGAATTCTTTGGGATCTATTTGAATTCCATAGGATTCATTTAAATTCCGTTTAGTTTACTTTAATCCATTTGAATGCTATAGAATTCAATTGAATTGCATATAAGTCGATGTTAATTGCACAAGATTCCGTATGATTCTATTTGATTCCGTAGAATCCGCTTGTAATCCGTCAAATTGAATCTAATTCAATTACATAGAATCCAATTCTATTCCGTAGAATACACGTCTATTCTATAAAATCCAATCCAATCAGGCAGAATCAAATCCAATTTAATTCTGTAGAATCAAATTCAATCATATTGAATTGAAACCTGTAAAATTCTGTGGGATACTATTCAATTCCTTATAATTTTGTAGGATACATTTTAATTCCATGAAATTAAATTCAATTTTGAAGAATCGATTTGAATTCCATTGAATCCATTTGAAATGCATAAAATTGGTTTGAATTCCGTAGAATCCATTTGAAGATCTAATTCTGTAGAACCCAATTCGATTGTATTGAATTGAAATCCATAGAGTTCTGTAGGATACGTTTTAATTCCACAGAATTCAATTCAGTTCCTTAGAATCCAATGTTTTATAGGAATTATCTTTTCACTCATTATTGTGAAGTAAAAAAATCAATTTTGTTCACTGTTTATTGTTTTTCATTTACAAATACTAAAGACTCATAGAATCTCATATAATTTTCATCATTTCTTTCTCCAAATGCATTGCTTTTTAATTCAAAATTTCTCTATTTTTATACCAATTGCCAAATTCCAAATTCTCCTAATAATCTCAGTCCAATTTTCCTTTCATGCGATTTCGGATTGACTCGAAAACCTGCGAAAAATATTAACAATAAGTATGAGGATATTGTGAACACAATGTAATGTGAATATTCATGACACTTTTAGTTTCAAAATGTGACATTTTTCAATGTAATTTCAGAAGATTTTTTGATAAAAATGTAAATTCAAAAATTGTGCAAGAAAATATCTGTATATAGAAAAATATTTAATTTATTTCATGATTCTTCTGAAGAAGCCATTATTGAATATATTGAATAATGAAAACATTCTGCATAACTATAAAAAAAAGATTTAAAAAACAAACTGTCAAATAAATGAGTAAAGAATATGAAACTCAAATTTCTGTCAAATATTTAAAAAAATGTTATCCTCAAGGAAAACCAAATGAAAAAATTGTACAATAAATTCCTTTCTAAAATTTATTTTGCTTTAAATAGAATACAAAGCCGTTCAACAATCTGATTATAGAAAATAGAAAACGCGTACCTAGCCTTTCAAAATTTACACTGTATATCAAATACGCAGTTTGGAAAAAATCAGTTGGAATAAAAATGAAATGTAAATTTTGAATATAGAATTGTGTATTCTACAAAAATAATACGATGTCTTATTTAAAGAGCGATTACAAGAAGCAAAAAGATCTAGAAAGGTAATCGTCATTTTTATAGCGCAATTAATAGTAGTAATTCTCTATATAGTATTGATATCAAAGACAAATAATTGTCCGCTGGCAAATGCCCGAGGAAAAAAAAGTAATATTACAAGCTTTTCCATATACGAGGCGCTGAGAGGAAACTGATGGTAATAGATAGTAATACTCTGTACAGAAAAGTGATGAATGGACTTTACTATATGTATCATACTTATGATGAGTGACAAGTTTGATAAATATTATCATAGTCTCGAACTCCTTATATTTACGTGAATTATATTCATGAATAAAGGATAAAATAAAGTAATATCAGTGTTTACAAGACAAAAAGCGACAAATGTTATTTTAGGAGAACAAATCTTTTCTATCGTTACAAATAAAAAAAACGGGTCATCTAAAAATTCTGTTTGATCATGTTTTAGATGAACAGACAAAAACAAAAAGATCAAAAAAATAAAGATGACAAAATCTATAAAAATCACTTACAAAATAATATGAAGTTGGCAGTATTTCACTTCAGATTATATCCATTTTTCGAAACGTTTACAACTCTTGTCTAAAAGACCATTATGCTGATAAGGTATTTTAAGCCAGAAGTACGGAGGAATACTTTTTTCTAAAGAAAATTCCATGTAACAATAAACAATTGCTAAGATGCAATCGAGATAAAACAATTTAAAATTGCACCATTTCGTTTTTTCACACCCACTTTAGATGTTTTTTATCACTTCCTCAAACAGAATTTCAGAGAAGCTTCCGTACTTCTGAATTCGGGAGACTTTAATATAATACATACTAAAAAAATTATTCACAGTCGGACAAATCCAGCGCCTCCTTTTTAGCCTAAAATGTATATAGTATCAGAAGGCACTTAACAAAAGGCTCTCACATTTTAAGAATCTAGTCGCTATCATTATCGTTCACTTTTTTTTGTGGAAACTGGAAGTATATATCGCCTCAAGCGCTATGGTCTTACAAATACGATAATACAATCAAAAACAAATTAAAAATTAAGATTGACGAATAACACAACTCCGTCTCGTCCAAAATAGGCTTACAAATATGTTTAACATTTTAAAAAATTTCCTTTAACATACGATGTTTTTATTCGTAAATATAAATAAATGTAGAGCTTCACTCTGTTTTTATCGACATTTCCAATTTTCGGACACAAGACGTCAATAAATATCAAATAAATTTCGAATAACTGAAAATACATATTTCATAATTACAATTGAACTTCAAAAACCAGAAATAATGTTTCTCCTTGTAAATTTCCAAATTTTGTTTATCGAAAGAACATAAATATCCATTTCACTCTAAGAATATCGAATTAAACTCTACACAGAGAAAAAATTACAATTTGACGAATTTAAAAAAATTGGACAAACAAATTATAAATTCATAAAATTTTGTCGTAAATTCGACTCTTTAAGAGGTAGTTGTAGATAATAATACAGAAATGATGACAATCAAGACTGCCTTTCTGTCATTAAATTGTAATTAGATCAATTTCAAACTTCAAACTTCACCCATACCCAAGAAAAGTGGAATTTTTTTATAGCCGATATCACCGCTTTTAGAATTTTATAGTTTTCTAATCAAGCAAAATTATTAAGCGACACTATAATGTCTTTAACAAATAAGAAAGTTGCAATATACCTTTTATCTCTCACAGTAATATCCTTCGAGTGATATTATTTATTTAACTAATTTATCATTCTAATTTTCATTATCAATATTGTATGAGAGTATTGTAAAGGCACGTGTATAGAAATCCATATTTTATAATCAAATCTTTGCGTACGAATATTTAGGAAAAAATCCTTATCATTTAAAAGAAGAGATATAACTGAAGATCTACCTAACGGTCCCGCCTTACTTATAATATTCTAATAATATCCTTTTATATAATATCACCCGACAACAAAATGTGACCTATGTGTCGTTTCCATAGTGGTTTTTCGTGCTGAATTACATCTGACCTCCATTTTTGCGTGCACTTTAGATTTTTGAGATGTTTTAAATCATTTTTTTTTTTTGAAAAATAACGAATCGCGCTATGAGTGGATGCAGATTTGATTTTGAAAAAAAAACGATAAATTATTTTGATGTGTTTTCTCAACACTAAATCCAACCAGTGTCTTCTTTTCCCGATAACTTGAACGGTTCTCCAAATAATCGCATGAAAACAATGAAAAACCTTTTTCAAAACCTCTTTATTTATTGTTTTTGCCATTATTTTGAGAACTGTTCAAGCTAACGAGGAAATACGACACTTGTTGGATTAAGCACTAAAAAATGCAGGTCAGTTACACCAGCCCCCCCCAATCATAATTTTAGAATTTCTTCAGCACACTGAATTGCGCCGCAAATGCGCT
>JAUMHM010085670.1:0-11440 GCA_032362435.1 Melikaiella ostensackeni | reverse complement strand
TGGGGTTACCCACCCCGTCGCTCCGAAGAGCGAGGACTGGCCCTCGCAACCCAGCAGCGACCGACGTATCCGCCGCCACAGACACCAGGAGGTGCAACCCATCGCCGCCCACCGAAATCACCCACCTTTCCCCTCCTTGTGTGAACTCACATTCCCCCCCCCCCCCATACACACGGACCGTATCAGTATAGCTCAAGTGAATGCACGAACCTATTTCTTATTTATACATTCTTTTTACAGAATTACGTTTCGCACCTTTTCTTTTTCCAGATACCTCCACCATGCCACCATATCTTTCCCCCTATTCTCATGCATAAGTCTTCCGATTATCATGCCTTTCTCCTCTACCTCCTCACAACCTTCCATCTAATGTTCAAGTCTAGCCTCCTCTCTGTTACACAACTAGCAGAGCCTCTTTCCCTCATTTAACCAGTGTCTCTTCCATTCTTCCATATTCCCACATCTAGCCCTCACTGTTACCTTCTGAATTCCCTTTTCACTTTTTTCTTTCAAATATATCACCCTCCCTTCCACTCCCATGTGCATATATTTAACATGACACTTTGCTTTCATTATCCTGTTATATCTCTCCCGTATCTCCGTTCCTTTATCTCTCCTTTTTAAAACTATCTGCACTTTTTGCCCCATCTCATGTCTTCTCTGAACTTCGAAACCTGCATGTTAAGTTTAATCGTTAAGGAAGGAGTATAAAGACACAGAAAACCACACGGGGCAAATACTTGATATCTCAACTTCATTAAAAGGACGTTATAATCAACTACACGCTCAGCTACGCTTACCCTCACGCGTCCCGTCCTGCGTAGCACTGCTCCTTCCCTCTCCTTCATCGTCACATCTTGCTTCAAAAAGCTCTCTCAAGTAAAAATTTTGAAAGAAACTAAGAATTTACAGTTTTTCACTCTCGCATTTTGGGCACTGCAAGCTCATTCCTTCTAAAGTATCTCTCTCTCTCTCTCTATCCCCTCTCGCCCTTCTATCTTGTCATTTTCCTTCCCTATCACACATTCTCTCAGCAACCTTATCCTTCTTTTTGATTCCAACCATGTTCCAGAACAAAACTCGCGAAGTGTCTTCTTTATTCTTCACTCCCCTGAGTTTAAGACTTTTCCTCTCTTCTCCGAAATCTCAATTCCTCTACCAGGCCTTCTATCCAGTCACCTAACACTAGCCACTTTCCCTCAATCTTAATCTTCTTACATCCCACCTTTACCTCCTTCCCTTCTTGTCTCTCTTTCCTCTTTCTCTCTCTCAGCTTTCTCTGAATCTTCGATTCTTTCTTAGTTGAATAGTGATTCATAAATACTTTCGACCCTTTCAATCCTACCTACTTTTACATTATTTCTTGCTTTCGTTCCCATTTGTCCATCTACGTTACTTCCACATCCGTTCCTGCTGGTCCTACTGAGATGATCCGCTTCGGCTTACTCTCAACCTCTAGCTTTTTTTCAAAAAGAATTTCTCTATATCCTTTTTTTCACCTTTCCTTACTTTCACCCCCTGACTAAAATGTTATTTTTCTTTTTCTTCTTTTTCTGCTGCTCCCAACGCATTTCCGTACCTTTAATTTTTTTTCACATACCTCTTCTACTCCCTCTGCTCTTATCTCTGCTAATTTACTTCATATTACTTCTTCCACTATCATTGTGGCTTCCTCCTCTCCTATTATACTACCTAGCTCTACCCCCTTCAACCGCTTCTCGATTTCCTTTAACTTCTCTTCTAATAATTCTGCAACTTAACTGTTATCTTTTCTTCTTTTTTCCTTACATCCTCCAGAGACCGACCTAATTCTTTAATCCTTCCCTGCACTTGTTTCAGTTCTTTTTCTCATCTTTCATCCCTCTGTTTCATTTTCCCTCTAAGGGGTCAAACTTCCTTATTTCCTATTGAATTTCCCGCCTTAATCACCCCCATTTGACACATTCCCCCCTTAACTTCATTCCTTAACACTCTCATTTCCATCAATAGTTGATTCAACAGAGAGTTACCATCTGACTTCATCTCACCTTCCGTCGCGTTCAAATTTCCCTCCAGTTCAGAAAGTAAATTGCTCCCTTCCATTAGTTTCCTTCCGATTGTCACCCGTATGGCTCCTGTTCCGCTACGTTGCAACGCACTTCTTCACCCTTCTCCTGACCCTTATCGACCAGCCCATTATACTTTTCGCTTTTTTTTTTTAATCAACCCCTTGCTCTTTTTATGAACATTCACCTTTTTTGCTCTAGATTTCCTACCTGCATGTTGGCCCCCCTCCCTCTGAACGACTACAAACCAACGCAGTCGCCTAAATTATCACCTAACCTCACTTTTCACTTTTATCTTCTTTTTGTCTATCAGATTTATATTTTACTGCTAACTATTTATTTAAACCCTACTCACCTACTCTACGTTCCCAACCTTGTACACCTCGGCTCTTTCACCCAACTAATTCTCACTCAATCACGAATAACACTCAGTGTACATGTCACCACTGATATCAACATAGTCAAATTTCCTACGTGTCAGTAGGGATAGAACATATACTTTCAACTGCATTTTTTGCGATTGAAACTGAATAAGAGGAAAACATATGCCTTCAAGATTGTGAAAATAATTAATATCAAACTACAAAATGTTTTTTTTCTGATTTTCAAACTTTGTAAATAGGTAATTACTGATACTGAGTTAATGAGATAATAAAGTCAACCTAATTATTTTGTTTGTCTCTATCATACTTTTTAAAATTAATAGACGACCAATGTAAGCTTAGGAAGCCTTCCCCCTCTATCAATCTTCAGTCTTTTTTCACGTTTCCCCTACTTTTTTCACGCTTACTCTAATGCCCTGAAATTGGCCACTTTTCGTGCCTCTATACAGCCACGAAATACTGAATTTTTCGCGAAGGTGTATTGAAAGAGTTCTTGTGAATGCCCTACGTTTACTTTTCTAGATATAGAAGCGTCTTCTTTGTTACTTTTTGTTTCGTGAGAAAATTAATATAATCCTATTTTTGTCATTAGATAAAGGACTGTATATATTCAATTTGTGATTCATCATTTTGCATTCCTTTTGAATTCCCATATTCTTCCTAATAATAAATAGTATAGCATGTAAAATTCTACACGTAACTTGTTTTTAGAATAGGAACATTAAGTGTTACCATGCCTTAAAATAAATAACTGATCTTTCTATTGCGTAATAACTTATTTTGATCCCAATGAATTTGTCTTATAATGTAATAAATTTTAAGTCTTTCTACGAGTTCAGTGTGGGAGAAGAAGACTTATTAAATACAAATAATTTGGAAAGACGTATGAAATAGCAACTTGTATATATCTTGAAACATTTTGAAGACTGTTCGTAAGCTCAATTCATATCGAAATTCTTTATAAGTGCTTTTCCGACCCACGCGAAAAATTGGAAAGGGGTAAGAGTGTAACTGAAACCATTTTTTCGACCAATCGCAGAGGTGCCTCTTTCCCTCGCGCATAAAATTAGAAAGTGGTAGGAGTGTCACTAAAATTATATTTGTGACCAATCGCAGAATTGCTTTCCCGACCCATGCAAAAAATTAGAGAGGGGTAGGAGTGTAGCAGAAACTGTTTTTACTAGCAGTCACAGGAGTGCTTTCCTGTCCAAAAAAAACTGGAAAGTGGTAGGGGTGTAACTAAAAGTACTTTTGTGATCAATCATAGGGTTGTCTTTCCACTCGCCACAAAAAATTGTAAAGGGTTATGGGCGTAATTAAAATTATTTGTGTTATCAATCACAGGGGTGTCTACCTGGTCCCTGCAAAAAATTGTAAAGGGTTAATGGTGTAACTAAAATTATTTCTGTGAATAATCACCGGGGTGCCTTCCCGCCTTCCGCAATATATTGGAAAGGGGTAGGGTTGTAACTAAAAGTATTTCTGTAACCAATCACAGGGGAGCCTTGCCACCCCCTGAAAAAAATTGAAAAGGTACAGGTAAGTAACTAAAAGTATTTCTGTGACTAATTACAGGGGAACATTCCCACCCGCTAAAAAAATTGAAGAGGATTAGAGGGTTTACTGTAAGTATTTATGTGATAAATCATAGGGTACTTTCCCGCCCGCCAACAAAAATTGGAAAGGGTCAGGGGTTCAATTAAAAGTATTTATGTGATCAATCACAGGGGTGCCTGCCAGCCCCCCACAAAAGCTTGTAAAGGATTAGAGGTGTAACTAGAATTATTTCTGTGACCAATCACAAGAATGCCTTCCTACTTCCCGCAAACATTGCATCATAGGAATTGGATACGGATACGAACTTAATGCTTACCGGATATGAGAATCAGCATCCACAGCGGCGAAAACCTAATATTCCTGGTAGATGAATTCGTGTTCTTTACCTGTATTTTTAAGAAATTAATTTCTATAGATAATAAAAATTTAATTACAGGAAAACGAAAGTGCCTATAAGGAAATTTATAAAATCGAGATATATCAAAAAAACTTTAGCCCGAGTTTATCGAAAAGTTTCAGCTAAATTCATTATTATTATAATCGGGAATCTTTTAAAGTATATTTCGTTTAAATTTTAATTACATTTATCTTTTATTAGTTTATTTTTTATTAGTTTCAATTTTTTTAATTTCTCTAAAGAATGAAAAATTTTGGTACGAATGGACTAGTAGATCATTGAATAAACAAACATAAATCGCTTAGTTCTTGAGTGAGCATTGATCAAATGATAAAAAATCTTTTTAGGTTTGAAAACCTTACCTTAAACATTAATCAATACTATGTAAACACTTTTTTAATTGACCGTAAATAAGAAAGTAAAAAAATGTATCGATCGAGATATGTTTATATGATGATAATTTTAATGAAAATTATTAATTTAGTTTCCTTTAATATTTTTCTTATTTAAAATGTCAATCCTAATGTAGAGAAGACGATATTAACTAATTTTAAACAATATTGGGTTCTTTAATCTTCTCCAAATGAATATTTCCGCTTTCCCTTTCTTATCAATTTCGGTACCGGCTTCAGTATCCAGTTTCGTAACTGATGGACAATTTGGTGTTAAAGAGTAAAAATTGAACTTTGAGGTTGGATCATTGATCCAACGGTCTTCATTTTGAAAGTTTACTTTCCCGAGATAGGAGTAATATGGGTACTGGACAACTTTGCACGGAACAATTTTGCACAAGCCCAACTGTGCATCAAACTTAATTAAATTAAAAATCTTCATCTTTCTTTACTTGAGGTGCGTAAGGGTCGATAATTGGTCATCATTTTGTAATTATTGCTTACCTATGCAAATAAACAACAGCCATGATTTCTAGTATAAAAAAAATTCCGATATAAAACTTAATTAAATTCTAAAAATCATCAACTCTCTTTATTAGGGGTGTTCAAGGGTCACCAGTTGGACCCAA
The DNA here is from genome assembly GCA_032362435.1 of Melikaiella ostensackeni. Classification (NCBI taxonomy): domain Eukaryota; kingdom Metazoa; phylum Arthropoda; class Insecta; order Hymenoptera; family Cynipidae; genus Melikaiella; species Melikaiella ostensackeni. The sequence continues at coordinate 6,037 of JAUMHM010085670.1, read as the reverse complement.
CTTTGTAATTGGTGCTTGAGTCAGTTAGTACTAAATTAAAATTTGATGCTTGGCAATTCAACTAAACAGTTGTGTGTAAAAATTGGCCAGTCTTGTCGAAGTCGGCTTATATAGAAGTTGTTGTTTGGCGAACTTGCGCCTACGTAATTATAATTGCAATAAATTATTAACAAAGAGATATGGACATGAATCTTAAAGAAAATCAAAAAACCATCAATTCTATTAAGCAGGGTTATTCAAAGTTCGTTAGTTGATCCTACTTTGATGATTGTTTGCTGCTAATATAAATAAAAAAATTGTCTGGAGGGATCGTTAAAAATTTCTTTTCATCCTGTACTTGGGTAAACAAAAAAACGTCGAAAATCATCTGAGTATTCGGCTCTTATAATTCTTTACCAACGTAATGTATAAGAGGATGCTGTTAGACACCCCCAGAAAAAAATCCTTGCATTAACACTGATCTCAATTTTCCTTATGAGATGCTAGACTTTTTTTCCATTTTTTGCTCTGGTAGAATGACAAATTTTCTAAATTATTAAACAGGTTGGCAAGAATGATTTTCTGATCAACTCAGTGCATCGGAAGATGATGCCATCGAAGAGGCACCAATCTGAAGTTGCCTCGAGGTATGTTAGGAATTTTTTTTCATTCGTTATTTAAAGAGATCGAAAGATTTTCATAATCACCAAAGAAGTTCACCCCACTGATTTTTTCACCATGCAATTTCATGCACTAGGCAATGATGTTTAAGCATTCCCCTGAAATCAACTCCTCAGTGACACCGACCTTTAGATAGGAGATCGATAAATTTCCTGAATCATCAAGTTGGTTGGCCCCATATGAGGGTACCATATGTAAACGTTCAAAGTTCAGAGTGTCCCATCTGTGCAAGTACACAGTTGAGAGGGTTCCATCTGTGCAGGTAGACGTGTCTAGTTAGCCATTTGATCGTTTTAAGTTAGACGTGCACTGTAGAGAGGGTACCATGTGTACACGTGCACGGTCCACAGGGTCCCATCTGTGCAAATGCTCAGTTAAAAGGGTTCTATCTGTGCACGTAGAGGTGTCTGATTAGACATTCGATCGTTTTGAGCTAGACGTGCGCTGTATGGAGGATACAATATGTACACGTGCAAATTTCAGAGGAACCCATTTGTGCAAGTGCACAGTTGAGAGGGTTCCATCTGTGCAGGTAGAGGTGTCTTGTGAGACACTTGATCGTTTTGAGTTAGACACGCACTATAAGAAGGGTATCATTTGTGCACATGCAAAGTCAGAGGGTCCCATCTGTACAAGTGCACAGTTGAGTGCGTTTCATCTGTGAATGTGCACGGTTGAGTGCGTTCCATCTGTGCAGGTAGGGGTGTCTGGTTAGACATTGAATCGTTTTGAGTTAGACGTGCACTGTAGGGAGGGTACCATATGTGCGAGTGAACAGGTCAGAGGTTCCCATCTGTGCAAGTGCACAGTTAAGAGGCTTCCATCTGTGCTCGTAGAGGTGTCAAGTTAGACATTTGATCGTTTTGAGTCAGACATACATTGCTAGAAGAGAACCATCTGTGCACTTCGAAATTCACACGTATAAATATGTGCCCTTCCCATTCAGTACGTTCGGAAAAGCACAGTTATTTATATTAGAATGATCTCAAATAAAATATACTGGAAATAAAAATGAAGTTTAATTCGTAGATATTATCATATTTACAAATAGGATCAGGGAAAATCACTAAGATGAAATATAGAATACCAATGACGGTCCTCATTTTATGGAAATAATGGTAGTCCACTTATGAAGAATTTTTTTAAGAGTGTAGCTAATGAATATAGTTGAAACTGTTTCAGGACATCTGGTATAATAGTCGCTAACTCATTCGTCATTCTAAATTATTTGTATTTCATTAGTCCTCTTCTTCCACATTAAAGTCGTAGAGATTCTCTCTGCTGATCCTTCTGTTTATAATAGAATTAAGCATACAAGTAATATCTATCACTCTCTTAACTTTCGAAAATACTGTCTGATTCGGTGGAATTTTTTTTTTCCTTAACTACCTTCTTTAAGCTCTCTGATACTATTGTCACATTTATCTTCCATAACGTCGACATCATAGTCACCCTTCCTATAATCATAATCCCTTCCCCTCTTTCACTCCTTTCGTTATTTTCCTCTCCACTCCTCCTATCAATTTCATAAATTATTTTTTCCATTCTAGAATTTCAATCTCTTGTTTAACTCTTTTCGTTTCTCTTCCTCTCTCTCTTTACTACTTCCCATGATTCTTCCTCCGTGCTAACCTTTTCTGCCTCCTCTTTTCACAAAAATTCCCTTCCTCTTTATTTATATCACATATCTTATTATACTCTTTCTTCTGCATTCTTCTGCACTGCTCTTCCCGTTCGCTGAGGTCTTTCTTAACTGTATTCTCTAATATTCTTTTCACTTTTCCTATCACTATTTCGATCTGTTCGTTTAGGTTTCCCTCTCCCATTTTAACCATCTTTATCTTTTCCCTATATTCTTCTGTTCTCTCTGTTGACTAACTACCTCCTCCTACTCTTTTTGCTTTCTTATATTTTTCGTCAGTTTTCCCCGTTTATCTCCCTTTACCATCTTTACTGCCACTATTAGTGGGAAAGGATCTGAGGCTGCGTACTCCCACATCTCTAGCCTCCTTATGTTCTCCCTCAACTCATCATCAACAATAACATAGTCTTATATTGTTCCTTTTGCACCCACCCGTAAGAGTGGGTGCAAGAGTGGGTTCCTCATCTTCTCAAATCTATTCAGTAATTTTCTTCCCTTCCCATTCAATACTTTGTCTTTGGAATTCTTTCCAGTCCCATGCCCTTCTTTTCCCCATTCTTTTCCTCCTTCTTCTCCTGTTCTTGCATTGAAGTTTCCCCCTATGATTAGTTTCACCCCTCCTTTATTTCCTTCCATTAACTCCCTAAACTCATCTGTTTCCCCCTCACTATCTCCATTTATATATACCTCTACTATCTTTCACCTCTTTTCCACTATCCTCATTTCTTCTTACATTAATTCTTCTTTATGTTCGTTCAACCCATTCCCATCTTTTTTCTTCCGTATCAAAACTTTTCTTATTCCCACCAACATTCCTCCCATTCCTCTGCCCTTTTGATTTTTTCTCTTTTCCTCTCGTATCTCTTACCTGCAACCCCTCAGAAGCCTTTCCTTTACTCTCTCCAACCCCCTCTCATCTAGCCATGTTAACATCATCACCACGACTTCCCATTGCCCAAAATTTTCCAGAAGCTCCCTATCCGATTTTCCTGCCTTCCATTCTTTTCTCGCCTATTCCCCCGTCCTTAAATATATTCAGACTTTTTTATACAAACAGTAATATTATCCTTATCAGGATTCATACAAATTCGGGTTGTTTTTAAGAAACTCTTTAGTCATCATGAATTCTCTAGCAGTTCTGGAGGATTTGGAGGCTGCCTTTTTTTCCTCTTTTTTTTCAAATTTGAATGAAGACATTTGAAAGTGCGTTGTACAAATTCAATCGTTGGATTTTTGTTTTTTTCATTTCCAAGAGCTTCGTAGATAAATTTGAATATTGGACGTTGAAGAATTAAAATTGTTATTTATTCTGATTTTAATTTTCCTTAGTTTTTAATTTTAGCGCAGATGACATTATGACGACGGCGCATAAGCTATTTGTTTAATAATTAATAGTGGCGTAACTAGAAACGTGGGGGCCCCTATGCAAAATTTTTTAGTAGACCCCTTTGAAAAAAATAGCATTTCATATAATACAAAGCATTGTCCTATTTTGAAAAAACAGCCAGGTTATAAATTGCTCAGAAGTAAACAAAAGTTTCCGATAAATTAAAAAGTAAAGAGTTAGGGGTCATCCAAAAATTACGTAAGATGTTTTTCTGAAAATTTCAACCCCCCTTCCCCTATGTGAGATACCGTAAGATTTGCTTTGCCACCTCCCAAATATTACTGAGAAGTAAATAAATAAACGTTAATGAAATTAATTTTAGAAGAAAAAATTTCCAGTTTTTTAAAATACTATTTTTAGAATATTAAAAATGAACTTGAATGTTTATTTAAAATATTATTCTTTAGCCTACAAGTTATCAAAATTCCTATCTATATATCACAGGCTTCACAGTCTTTCCCGTATTCTCTAAGAATGTCCTAGTATTTTGGTTTGAAAGTTCATTCTTTCTGTTTGAAAAGTCTACTTTTTTTTTTTGGTTGAGAAATTATCTTTTTTGGCTTGAAAAGTCGACAATGTGATTGACATTTTTTCTCTTTCTTAACTGAAAAATTTTTTTTGCTGAAAATTTCAACTATTTTATTAGAAATTCGTCTTTCTATTTAAAAATTCATCTCTTTTGATAGAAATATCATTCTTTTTGGGTAAAAATGCAACTGTTTGGTAGAAAATTATTCTGTTTCGGTTAAAAACTCAACTATTTTGTTGAATATTCGCCTTTTTGATTGAATTCAATGTTTTTGACATAAGATTAAAATCGTTTTTAGTTTAAATTCCAACAAAAAACGTTTTTCGATAAGAATTCATCTTTTTTGCTTAAAAATTCAACTATAGAATTGAAAATTTATGTGTTGCGTTGAAAATTCAGCTACTTGGTTGAAAGTTGACCTTCTTCGATAAAGTTTTTTTTCTGGTCGAAGATTCATCATTTCAGTTAAAAGTTCATTAAATTGGTTGAAAATTTAACTATTTCGTTGAACGATCGTTTTTTTGTTGTTGAAAATCTATTTTCTTTAAATGAAAATTAAAATATTTGATTTAAAATTAATGTATTTTATTATTTTTAAATTGATCTTTTTTGTAGAAAATTAATCTTTTTGTTTGAAAATTAATTTTTTACGGTCGAGAAGTTAATTATTTGGTTAAAATTTTTATTATTTTGTTAAACATCATCTTTTTTTATTGAAAGACATCTCTTTCAGTTGAAGGCTCAACTATCTTGTTGAAAATTCGCCTTTCTTGGTTGACTTCAATTATTTTAAATTTTATATTAAAATCTTTTTTTGTTAAAATAACAAATATCACATTTTTCGTTGAGATTTCATATTTTTTGGTTGAAAATTCCACTACTTGGTTGAATGTGGAAATACTTTGTTGAAAACTAATTTTTTTGGTTGAAGATTCATCATTTGTGTAGCAAATTCATCTTTTTAATCAAAAATAAATTTTTTAACTAAGAATTGAACTATTCCATTTTTGATTGAAAATTTATCTTTTTCAGTTAAAAATTGATGTATTTTGTTGAAAACTTATCTTCTTGGTTGTAAGTTTCTATATTTTATAGAAAATTCGTTTTTTTTGGGCGAAAACTAATTTTTTTAACTGAAAACTTACCTATTCCATTTTTGATTGAACATCAATCTTCTTTAGCCAAAAGTTGAAATATTTGGTTAAAATTTTAATTATTTCATTGAAACTTAAAAAATGATGTTAGAAAGTAATTCTTTTTTGTTGGTTAAAAATTCAACTGTTCTGTAGAAATTTCATCTTTTTCAAAACATTTTTTATGATTTTGTTTTCTTTATTGACTGAAAATCCTTTCTTGTTTGAAAATTTAACTCTTTTGTTTGGAATTCGTATTTTTGGTTAAAAAATTCAACTCTTTTGGTAGATATTTCATCTTTTGATAATGAAGTGAGAAAGAAATGCTTATTATTTCATGGATTAGGGCGTTGGAAAATACATTATATTTCTTGAAATAAGAGCTAAGGTTATTATTTTCTGGATGAAATAAAAAATCAGTTATTTACTGACGAGGAATCAACTACTGATGCCTATATCTGAACACAATGAACTATGCTTGATAGATGTGCGGTGAATGACTCTCAATATACGTTTCTCTGCCATATCAAATTTCAGAATATCCATTGCGGAAGCCTCCTACTGCTTTAGGTCGTTGAATATAGCCATATCACATTGCAATTTACATGGCAGACGTACGTGATTTTGTACACTATGAGGTTATTTCCTGATGGAATGTCAAATAGAATAAAAGTAGTGATCAGTCA
>JAUMHM010085668.1:0-11442 GCA_032362435.1 Melikaiella ostensackeni | reverse complement strand
TGGTGCGACACATAATGCGCGGCAACCATTTCAACTGAATTTAAAGTCAATTTTGGTGATCCAGTTATCAATTCCTAGGAGACTTCCCGTAGAATTTTATTTTAAACACCTGTTGCGACACTTGATGCACAGGAAGCATCTAGACTAAATTTAAAGTCAATTTTAGTGATTCTGGCTATCAATTACTAGGAGACTTCCTGTAGAATTCTATTTCAAATACTTGGTGCGACACCTAATTCACGGAAACCATCCAGACTAAATTTAAAGTCAATTGAGGTTATCCTGGGTATCAATTCCTAGGAGACTTCCTGTAGAATTTTATTTCAAACACCTGGTGCGACACTTGATGCACGAGAGCCATCTAGACTGACATTAAACTCAATTTTGGTGATCCTGGTTATAAATTCATCAAAGACATACTGTAGAATTTTATTTCAAACACTTGGTGCGACACCTGATACACGCAAACCAACTAGACTGAATTTAATGTCAATTTTAGTGATTCTCGCTATCAAATCCCAGGAGACTTCCTGTAGAATGTTATTAAAGGTTTTTGGTGCGACACTTAATGCACGGAATCCATCCAGGCTAAATTTGAAGTCAATTTTGGTGATTCTGGTTAAAATTCCTGGGAGACTTCCTGTGGAATTTTATTTAAAACACCTGGTACGACACTTGATGCACGAGAGCCATCTAGATCGACATTAAACTCAATTTTGATGATTCTGGTTATCAATTCCTAGGAGACTTCCTGTATAATTTCATTTCAAACACTTGGTGCAACACCCAATGCACGGAAACCATCCAGAATAAATTTAAAGTCAATTTTGATTATCCTGGGTATCAATTCCTAAGAGACTTCCTGTAGAATTTCATTTTAAACACCTGGTACGACACTTGATGCACGAGAACCATCTAGAATGAATTCAAAGTCAAAATGGATGATCTTGGTCATCAATTCCTAGGAGACTTTCTGTAGAAATTCATTTAAAATACTAAGTGCGACACTTAGTTCACGGGAACCATCTTGAACTAAATTTTGGAGTCAATTTTGGTGATGTTGGTTATCAATTCCTGGGAGAATTTCTGTAGAATTTTATTTAAAACACTTGGTACGTCACTTGATGCACGAGAGCCACCTAGACCGACATCAAACTCAATTTTATTGATCCTAGTTATCAATTCCTAGGAGACTTTCTGTAGAATTTCATTCAAAACACTTGGTACGACACTTGATGCATGGGAGCCATCTGGACCGACATTAAACTCAATTTTGGTGATCCTGGTTATCAATTCCTAGGAGACTTCCTGTAGAATGTTATTAAGGGTACTTGATGCTACACCTAATGCAGGGAAACCATCTAGACTAAATTTAAAGTCAATTTTAGTGATTCTGGCTATCATTTCCTAGGAGACTTCCTGTAGAATTTCATTTTAAACACGTGGTGCGACACTTATTGTACGAAAACCGTCTAGAATAAATTTGAAGTCAATTTTGGTGATTCTGGTTATCAATTCCTAGGAGCCTTCCTGTTTCATTTTATTTTAAGCACTTGGTGCGAGACCTAATGCACGGAATCCATCCAGACTAAATTTGAAGTCAATTTTGGTGATTCTGGTTAACAATTCCTGGGACACTTGCTTTGGAATTTTATTTAAATACCTGGTACGACACTTGATGCACGAGAGCCATCTAGATCGACATTAAACTCAATTTTGATGATTCTGTTTATCAATTCCTAGGAGGCTTCCTGTAGAAGTTTATTATAAACACCTGGTGCTGAGCTTGATGCACGGAAACAGTCTTCATTGAATTTGGAGTTGACACTGTTGACCCCAGTTATTAATTCCTAGGAGACTTTCTGTAGAATTTTATTGTAAAGGAATGGTGAACGCCTGGAGCACTAAGGTCGTCTAGTTGCGAATGAAGTGGTCACATATTACCATTAGTGTAAAAATTATCCACAATTCCAAGAAGATCATGTCGTTGCCGACCTGGTGCAACGTCCGGAAACTACCAGGTACGAATTTTGTATTCAGCTTCCTATTTCTGAATACAGGATATTCTTGACAATATCTTAAACTATGGTAATTCCTTGATAATGTTACCTGGGTCTGATATTTAAACTGCCCCGGATATTTTTTCCTGGGCCGCGGGTTCTCATGGTTTCAAAAATCGCGAAAGCCATGTTTAGCTTCCACGACAGGGCTACGTTTCGAAGTTCGGACAAGTTGGGGAAATGTCTACTTGGGGGGCTTACATATTTTCTATGGTCATAATAAGAGACCGCTATAATAAACCTCTTTATTGAATGAGAACGCAATACCTAAAAATGATAGTCGATTCAATACTCATTTACTTATGAAATTTATATCAGTAGTGAAAGTTATATTTTCTTAAGTTGTTTTTTGTTAGCGAATATGATAAATTTCTAATTTTCAATTTCACCATCTTCATCATTTTCCAAGTTTATACAATGTTTTTTATATTACAGATATTTCCCCGATAAATAATTCTTCAAAAGAATTATTGAGTCAGGAGGGGGTTGAAAAAGGTTTTTTGGATTGTAAAAAGAGTTGAGGAGATGGAAACGGAGATTTTGAATTTAAAAGGAGTCTGGAATGATAGAAAAGGAGATTTTGGTTTGTAAAAGTAGTCTGAGAGGATGGAAAAGAGTATTTTGGATTGTAAAAGGAGTCTGAGGGGATGGAAAAGGCGATTTCGCCTGCGTTTTTATTATTCATTTCTTATTTCTTATTGCTTATTGTTATTTATTGTTTATTGTTTATTTTTCATGGGTCATAGAGGGTTTTCATATAGTTCAATAGATTCATTTTATCAACACGAATAAATTTTGTACTCAAAATATTGGTGTATTTCAAAAATTGATAATTTTTTATCCTTCAAACATTAAACAAATTGACAAATCTGTATATATCATAATTTTATGTGGTCATACAGGCCAGTATAATACAATAATCAATTTTTTCTTTTCATAACGAATAAATTTAGTAATTACAATTTCGATTTATTCCTGAAATTAAGAAAGTTTTTCTCTTACAAGCGTTATAAAAATTTACAAATCTGTACATATCATAACTTGATTTTGTCATAGAGTGCTTCTAAATACATTAATCGATGCATGTTGTCAAAATGAATAAATTTGAAACTTATTATTCTGCTATATTCCTAATATTAAAAAAAAATTTCCTTATGAACGAAAAATTAAAAGCTTCAAAAACTCTTAAAGATGAACATTTTTGTATGGAGATAGCTATAAGCATTCTGTTGAATGATATCTACTAAATACCACTCCGTGTTTAAAAAAAGTCAGGTCACAGAGCCTGGCATTCACTGTAAAAAGTAGAGATCTTTTTTTTACGGTATCATTTAAGGGCATGTCTAACAGGAGTCACGTGACCTGACTAATGCTCGATTTTTGATCTTTATTTTTGGAACGATTTACTCTTCTTGTAAATAAAATATCGCTCCGAAACTTTGGGAAATGCAGGAGGAAACAATAACTTACGTTTGTATACATCATTTGGGTGTAAGTTTGTAAAAAACAAACAACTTATATTCATACGAAATGAGATATCGAGTTAAAATTTTCGGAAATGACATAAACGGCACTAAGGAACGTTTGTATGGTCCTAATTACTTGCAGTTGAAAAAAAAATTTAATAAAAAACTAAATTTTAAGAATTACCGACCGTGCTGTAGAAACCGTGAGCAGCGTCCCATTCTCGCAACCAAGTTTTTTTGCGGTAATTCTGGCGTGGGTCCAGTTTCAATTTTCTCGAGAAATTTTTTTTACAGATTTCCACCCAAATGATGTATACAAACGTAAGTTACCGTTTCCTTTTGCATTTCCCAAAGTTTCAGAGCGATATTTTATTTACAGAAAAAGTAAATCGTTCCAAACGTAAAGATTAAAAATGCAGCATTAGTTTGGTCATGTGACTCCTGTTAGAGATGCCCTTAAAAAAAAAATTTCAAATTTTTGAAATTCATGTTTTGCCATTCTTACGATATTTAATGAATGAACAACAATGTTTTATGGTTGGAAAAGATGTATTTCATTGAAATCTACGTACACAATTTTTTTCCTTAATATAGTATTATCAAAATTGCAAAAAAATTCACATCCAAAATGATTTTCGACAAAAATATCAAATCGAAAAAAAATTATATTTATCAAATCCGGCTCTAAACTCAATAAATATTGGCCATTATTTAGGACTACAATCCCTCTAAATTTCATAACCTTAGCTCTATTTGTTTTCGAGTTATCATAAAAAGAGTATTGTTGACACACACACACACACACACACACACTTTTTTAAAACCTCATTTCCGGACTCCTGAGGTCGAATTATGCCAAGATATGACAAAAAATGATGTTCGAAAATTTTCATCCTTACAAAGCTTACTCTATGAGGAAGCAATAAATTATAATAATGCACATAATTAGATGTGGAGTGTTGACGTCTGGATAATATAAATATACCTACGCACATATACATACTTATAAGTTTACTATTTAAATTTTAATAACAAATTCATTTCAAGATTTCTACAAAAATTCTTGAATTTCTTAACACAATTATTTGGGGGAAATATGTGTTTTAAAGACGTTTTGTGTTCCAGAATGTCTGAATGAGTTTTAAAGCACATGCATGATTCCAGTCGTTTTTCGTGCCTCTGAAGTGGGGTTAAAGTTCTTCTTTTTACTTCCTAGGGGAAAAAAAGTGACGGCAGAGGTGAATAATGAAAGTTATATGTCTATGTGCTCACCTTTCGGGCTCACAAAAAGTGATCGTCAAGCGTGCAGCTGATTGCATTGAAAGATTGTTTGACAGATAGAACCTTCTCGAAGCGATAAGTTACCATATATAAATTACCATAAATTTATGGAAATTTATGGATACTTTAAAGGGCCTAGAAGAGTAAGCATGCAAAAGTTGTCCCTGCACGTATCAAGTTCATATTACCACCATAGATGGGCACCCATGTGACATAACATTCCTCCAAAGGATGACCTAAAAATTTCATTTTTGCGGGAGTCATGGAGAGGGAAAGTAAAATAAAAAAAGTCATTTTTCTCGAAAATGACCGAACCGATTTTGATGATCGAAGTATATGTTATAGTCACCCACAAGACTAGTTGGAAAAAAATAGAAATTTTTAAAATTAAAAATAGGGGTGAAGAAATGTTTTGGAAACTTCCAAATTTCTTTTTGAGGTTATGTTTTATAGATACACCCCTAATTTTTTTGGAGAAAAATGCTTACATTATCTACCTCAACATATATTTCACCCAAATTCTTCATAGGGGTATTTCATAACTTAAAAAAAGCAAAATATGGTGTGGAGCGCCGTGCGTGTATTGCGTATAGCGCGAAGTATGACCTCAAGGCCTGGAACATCACAGATCGATATAAATTGTATCCGCTGATTTCGATATTGCGTTAAATATTTTAATCAGAATCGCCTGCAGTAAGCCTATAAAAATTAGTTTCCTGAATCCACTACGAGGAGGTTGCAGTACCTTTTTGAACTCCATTCGGGGTGCTTAATTTTGGTGAGTCCCCTTGACTCTCACCATTTAGGGTGCTTAATTTTAGTGAGTCCCCTTGCCTCTCACAATTTGGGGTGCTTAAGTTTAGTGAGTACCCTTGCCTCTCACCATTTGGGTTGCTTAATTCCGGTGAGTCCCCTTGCCTCTCACCATTAGGAGTTGCTTATTACTTTAATCATTATCGCTGTCACTTTCAATCATTGGAATAAAGTTATTTTTCTTGAACAATTCACTGAGTACTTCTGCAGGTTTAAAAATTTTTGACAAATGCCTAGCATATTATAAATAATAAACGACTGCAGCAATATGTCTACAACAAATAACTGAATCGACCGTTTCCACCAAATATGACACAGCTTAAGCAAGTTGGCATGTTCCAGTGAACAAGATTTTTAATCTCTTCCAGTCATTTCCGGAAAATCTAAGATGTTGTCTGATATGACCGTTTCGAAAGGAAGTTTTCGAAGAAGCCATTCTTCTTCTTCTACCTCAGTAGCCAAAGTATTCTTCACATTTCTTTGGCTATGCATTCTTTGCAGAATATCATCAAATGTGTCTGGATCAGATTGAAGTCTTTTCCCAAAAATGTTGTTGAGGAACGACGCAATTCTGAAGTATGATCCAATTTTTGGTATCAGTTTGTTGTCAATTTTATTATCCAAAAGTTGATATTATTGTTTGAGTACGCCGTGCACAGATTCAATTGCCCACCGAATTTTTGTAACAAAACGAGATTCGTTGGATTCTTTCGTGGACAGTTGTTTCCTTTCTCCTTCCAAAGCAGGCGTTAAAACTTTAAAATTTTCTTCCACTAACTTTTCCTTTATATCTCGAGAACCGCGATCAAGAACAAAAATATCACCTTATTTCAAGAATTTACGCAGCCCGTTTGGTTCTTCAATAACACTTTTTAGAGTTTCGGCATCATTTTGATTGACAAGGTATGGTCCAAGCATTTTAACAATGTAGCCGTTAGTCAGTTGTATGATCTTGAATAAGATTATCTCTGTTATCAGAGTTCCCAATGCGTAATTTGAACAAAAAAAACTACGAGTGCTTGAATCGCCGAACGGAATTGACTGTTTCGCAGGGAGATCAACATCTCTGTAAGAGCATCGAGTTATTCCCAATTTAATCCTGTAAATACTTCTAATTGTTTTCCGGGAAGACTATATTCAACTTCTCTAACGGAAGAACTCAAATTACACCTTATAGGAAGGGTTTTCATTTCTTTGGACAACTCTAATGCAGTGAGACTTGATGTATTAGAATGCTCCTTCAGGAGACCAAGAGTTGCATGAAATATACGATTTTTGATTATATAAGCTCGACAGCACCAATTTCCTTGTGGTATGTATATTTTCTTTCTAATGTAAGACTGAGTTCGAGCTTCTTCAGGGACCGTAGTTAAATTCGTCGTGAAAAAGCAGAGGCAACAATACTTGTGAGTTGCAACAGTCCGCTGAATATAAAGTTGAATGCGTCCAACATCTGGAATTTCATCATTTGATTGGAGTTTTATTTCAAACGTTGAATCATTATTAATCGATTCATTGTCGGAAGGAGAGGCGTTCTCCTTGTCAGAATTAAATGCATTTTTGAGATCTTTTTTATAAATAGAGAGTCGACAACTGTGGCATGGAATGTCATAAGCCACTATTATTTGATTTAAAGAGAGAGAAAAATCATTTGCTTCAGTTGCATTTCTTATTATCCTTTTTTGCCTTTTCCTTCATCTACAAAAGCACCGCAACCAGCACATTTGACATTCATTTTTGGCTGAAACATATTTAAATCAAAAAATGAGGTGTTTCAAGGCACAAGTATAAGTACAATTGATACTGCTGACAGATGATAAACAAGTTTTGTCCAAAACAAGTGAATAACGGATCCAGAAAGTTAGTGTCACGACTAGCAATAAGATGTCATGAAAATATTTGACAATTAGCTCGAGACAAGTGAATAACAGATCTGGAAAGATAGTGTCGTGACAGGCAGTAAGATGTGGTGAAAACATTTTACGATCAGTTCGAAACAAGTGAATAGCGGATCCAAAAAGTTACAATCGTGGCGGGCAGTAAGATGTCATGAAAACATTTGACAATCATTTCGAAACAAGTAAATGAAGAAATCAGAATAATAGTATCACAGGAGCCGCGTTGGGGTCGCCAGGCTGCGCTACATAAACGCACGGCGCCCGGCGCTAGATTTTGTTTTTTCAAGCCATAAAGTACTCCTATGAAAAATTTGGATTGAATATATGTTAAAGTAGACAATATAAGCTATAACATATATTTTGATTATCAAAATCTATATTGTATCCAAAAATTTCTAAGATTTCCGAAAACATGCGTTAATTTATACAATTCCCGTAAATTTCCAAAATTTTAAAAATTTGTTGTGATTTACAGTATCTAAAATTTCCAAAATTCCTTCACTGAAAATTGAGTGCAAGCAAGAACCGTGTCTGTGTTCCAATTGTGTCTGAAATCATGCATTTGTTATAAAAATGTCGTATGCACCAAGGGAGAGAAGTTGGACTTTTTACGATTCGTGTAGTTTTTCAGTACTCGTCTCCGACTCGAGCTGAAAAAATTACACTCGGTATAGATGTCCCACTTCTCCCCCTCGGTGAATAATATACTATTTTGACTCTTTTTTTCATGTAGGGAATATCATGCTTTCAATTTATAGAAGTGTTTAAATTTAATAGCTTCATAAATTATATTTGTTGAAGTATTTTAATGTTAATAATGATCGTATTTTTTGGCAGAGCAAATATTTTGTATTACGACAATAATTCTATGCATTAAAAAATTGTTTATTTAATTTGTATTTTTTGTCAAACTCTTTTCCGTATCGCTTTTTACCAAAGTTTAAAAAATCCTACGGATTCAATAAACAATGTCTCTATGTGTCAGTTAAAATATTCCCTACGACTTCACCACATTAAATTATTTCAGAAGTAACTTATATACAAACATTGTTCTTTGTTTATAAAAAAAACTGCTTGATGATACATTTTTTACCGATTTCATCCAATTCCAATTATTGTGAAAGAAAATTTAGCGTTTTGAATTTTTGGTTTATCCAGAAATCTTAAAAATAGCAATAAGTATTATGTGCTTTAGAAAAAAAAAGATATGAATATTTAGCCTCCCATGAGTTCAGTTGGGAATCCATCTAATTTTACTTTTTTGGCAGGGTGGGGCTCGTTTACTTCAGGTGTTCCTTTCAATATAGATAGATTAGTCCCGTACCACACCTTGTCCTCAAACATATTGCGTCCAGATTAACAATTTTTTAAAACAATTTCATTACACACTGAATGCCAAAGTATAGTTTTTTTCTATCCCAAATAGGATAAAAAATTGGCAACTTAATTGAAAGCTAAAACTGCAGTTCTCGTTTCTTCGAAATGTTTCTTACATTTAAGAAGGACCTTATTTATAAGATAAAATTGATGGACTCACCAAATCTATTAATATTAATTTATATTGAAAGTTGACTATATTTATGATTCATAATTTTTTGTAATAATTCAACTACAATTGTAAATCAGGAGGCCTTCTTTAAATGTTTCCATTTTTCGTCAAATTTAAACTATTTCATATTAGGATGCTTATAGGTGATTCTCCCGAAATGATCATTTTGCCTGTAATTAATTTTTTCTTTAAAAGTTGCTAAAATCTTTGGGATGTTTTTTGAGTTTATGTTAGTTAATAATATTTTTAAATAATCCTATCAAATAATAAGAATGACAATAATAAATCATTTTCTATTATATTATCTATTTTTCTCTGTACCTAACCCCCAAAATTCATCCTCAGTGCATTATTTTATCTGCATTCGTTTTTTTTCTTCATAAGTAATATCAATCAAGTGTGTGGTGCAACCAAGCATCCGACAGGATGAATTTTCAACAAAAAAGCTGAATTTCCGACCAAAAAAATGACTTTAACAAAATACTTGAATTTTCAACAAAAGAATTGATCTATCAATGAAATAACTGAATTTTTGACCTAGAAGGATGAATTTTCAACCAGTTGAATTAAACGATTTTTTAAATAAGAAAGTTCATTCTCTACCGAATGTCTAAATTAACAAATAAATAGTTTGATTTTTTACCAAATACTTAGTTGAATTTTCAACTAAAATGATAAATCTTAAAGAAAAAATTTTTACAAAGTAGTTTAGCTTTGAACCAAATAGTTCATTTTGCAATAAAAAAAGATAAATTCTCATCAAAATATGTAATAGTTGATATACCAATCCAAAAAAAAAAATTGAATTAGTTTTCTCAATTTAAAAAAGATGCGTCTCCGCCGAACGCATCCAAAAAACAAAATAAGAAAAATAGACTCAATGAGGTAGAAAATTTTTTTTCTTTTGCGTGATTGTCTAGATACAAGATAATTCATTTTTGAACCAGTGTAAAGCAATACAGTATTTTAATATTACGAGTATTATACATTACATACCATTTCCATGAAGAGAATAATCCTTTCTTTATTTTGGATTTAAAGTTTTTTAAATTTCAATGATTATCCTTATATCATCCCACGTGTAAGGATTCCCCGAAAAGTACTCCACGGAAATTCCACGGAAATTCCAGCTGGAAATTTCGTTGACTTTCCGTGGAAATTCCACTAACCTTCCCGCTGCATATTCCAGCCTGTATTGGACCCAGAAAATTCCGAGAAAACGCTATACTATTTTTACATCTGCCCCCGATCGATTCCCGCAGGTTTCGACCGTCGTCCCAACATATTCCGTTTGCACTACGAGTAGGTGTGAAAAATACATTTTTCTCGAGGAAGTTGACTTTTCAATAGGAATGAGTCGTTCGCCGGGGGTTACTGGGATGACCCCTCATTGTACAATACCTTTCGTGTGCACCAGAAGTAAAAAATACATCTTCTCGAAGAAGTTGTGCAGTTCAACTCTATGACACTCAAGGCTGCGCAGTAGAGTTATGTCGAATTTCCGGCTGCGCCGTAGACTTCTATAGTGGTTATGGTTGCGCAGTTCAACTCTATGACACTCAAGGCTGCGTAGTAGAGTTATTTCGTACTTCCGGATGCGCAGTAGAGTTATGTCGAATTTCCGGCTGCGCCGTAGACTTCTATAGTGGTTATGGTTGCGCAATTCAACTCTATGACACTCAAGGCTGCGTAGTAGAGTTATTTCGTACTTCCGGATGCGCAGTAGAGTTATGTCGTATTTCCGGATGCGCACTAAAGTTATGCCACATTTATGGCTGCGCAGGACACTTCTGCGGGCTTTATGGTTGCGCAGTTCAACTCCATGACACTAAAGGCTGCGCAGTAGAGTAATGTCGTACTTCCGGAAGCGCACTAGAGTTATGCTGCATTTACGGCTGCGCAGGACACTTCTTTAGGCTTTATGGTTGCGCAGTACAATTGTATAACACTCAAGGCTGCGCAGTAGAGTAATGTCAAACTTGCAGATGCGCAGTAGAATAACGCTGCATTTTTGGATGCGCAGCAGATTCTCATAGGGTTTATGATTAGGCACTACTATTGCATGACATTTGGAGCTGCGCAATAAAGTTATGCCGTTCTTTCAGATGCACGCAATATAACACTACAGCGCATCTGTAACTGTAGTATAACTTTACTGAGCAGCTTTAATTGTCATACACATTTAACTCGCAGCAATAATGACCACATACCTAATGCGCTACAGTTAATGCTGCAGAAGCCCACTACGCAGCCGTGATTACGACATAACTATAATGCGCAACCTTGAATGCCACGTAAGTCTACTGCGCAGCCGAATATGCAGAATTATTCTACTAAAAGTATGACAGTACTTTACTGCGCAGCCTTAAGTGTTA
>JAUMHM010085667.1:0-11442 GCA_032362435.1 Melikaiella ostensackeni | reverse complement strand
TATATATATATATAGATTTTATATCTATTTTTTATTTTATATTTTGACTGATTTTTTTGACTTCGTACAGTATTCTTCTATATATTGATATGTGTATGGAAAAGTGAAAGTATTTTTCTTGACTTCTGCTTTATGTAAGATTTCAATTTCAGTTAACGTTTACCGAAGATGTTAACTCATAAATCTATCTTGGGTCGTAGCTTAGGACGCACGTGATGGCCTGGTTTTTAGGCCACTAGTATGGACAGAGTGAAGTGCTACAGTAGCTAGATAGTGAGATTTTTACACTATGTAGTGGCAGCGGATAACTGCCTTACTATTTTCTGATAACTTGATGCTTTACAGTGGCATTCATTACTGTAAAAGTGGTCAGCTGAGGGTTCCCAACCGAAGTATCCTCTGCAGTCTGCAAGTGCAGCTGATGACTAGCGATGCTGCTTGCCACTTTTGGCTGATGTTTTGTCTGAACGGCAGCCCTGTTGGGTGTTAGCCCAGCATACTGATTGCGAGAGCTGAAACTCCCGGGCGATAGGGTCGCTACATCCCTACGCCAAATATTTTATCTTTTTTCATCATTCTCATCAGTTATGGTAGGAGGTATTAGATTTTTTTGAAACTTTTTTATTTAATTGTATCTCGTTTGGTTTTCAAATTTTTGAACTACATATGTAAACGCTACATAAAATGTCGATTTTCTAAACTCAATCTAAATTCAATTAATGTCGAGCATGAACCGCGAGTGTCGTAATAAGTATGTGCCCGAAGGATTTTTTGAGATGATTATATCTAAATATGTGCGTCCGAGGCGCCATGTTGGAACAAGACTAGGTGCCGCAAAACTTGAGACGATTTTACGAGTTATTCTGCTCAAGTGTCTAACGGGCTGGCCATATTTTCGCTCATATATTAGTAATTGCTTATGTGTTGGTGGCCTTTTGCGTTCGAAAAAATGGCAGGCACCATAATCATTTTTTGGGCTTTGTTCGTCAGTTTCCGAAAGTTGCGCATTGCGACACGTTGTCTAGTTCCACCATGCTAGACGCGCTCGAACTGTAAAAATAAAATCGAATTGGTTCTCGCTGATTTAAAATCTGAATTTCAAGTTTCAAGATTTGAAATGGCAGATCCATTATGGTGGTCATAAACTGTAAAAATAAGATTAAAAATTGCTACACGGATTTCTTTCTTGTCGCTGATTTCAAAACTCAAGTCCAAATTTCAAAACTCAAAATCGCAGATCCAATACGAAACATAGATTCGGTTTTTATGCAAAAAGTTTATTGAACGAAGTCTGAGAAACATAAATTTTTTTCATTAAAAGACCTTTTCGAATGCTATCTTAGAGGTCGACAAGAACGAAAGTTGGAAAAAAAACTTTGAATGAACATAATCGCTTGATCAAAGCATTTGAAAATATTTTACCACATAAATTTAACATGTCTCATGCAAAATTTGCTAAAGTAAAATCTAAGTTTCTCAGGCTTTGTTGGAAAAACATTTTTACATAAAACCAATCACTTTGATCCATATTCGATCCGCCATTCTGAATTTTAAATGTGGACTTCAGATTTGAAATCTGTTTTATTTTTGCAATTTTAGTCCGCCAGGTGGAACTTTAAATTTTTTACTTTAAATTCGAAATCAGCGACTGTAAAAACCTTTAAATAGCATGTATAATAAAATTTAATTCAGCGGATATTTGTTAATTCAGCCCACTGTGCGCAATTGGTAAATTTAACAGGGTACTAATTATAGAGCTATATCAGCTTACTAAGTACCGTAGGAAAAATATTTACCAAAATACTCATTGGTAACGTCATGGAAATAACAGAATAAAAGATCTGAGAAGCCCAGTGTGGATTTATGCCAGGAAGATCACGTGCGGATCAAATATTTAGTTTGAGACACGTCATAGTGAAAAGTCTAAGGGTAGACAAAAAGATTTCTGTGTATTTGTTGGTCTGGAAAAAGCCTTCGACAAGGCGGACAGAGTTAAAATTTGGGAAGTTCTAAAAGAGTATAGAGTCAATGGTTGGCTTCTAAAAGCAATAAATGCAATATATGAAGGTAGTAAAGCGAGTGTAAGGGTGAATTGACAACTGAGTGATTAGTTTGATATCAGGTAGGGCGTTAGGCAAGAATGCGTTATGTTCTCTTGGTAATTCAATATATACGTAGAAATATGTCTAAGAATTGCTCTTTTAGTATGGCTGTCTTAGAATGGCTCTCTCGTATAATTCGGTGCTTGCACCCACTGTGCTATATGGTAGCGAGACCAGGATGTATCAAGAAAAGGATAGGAGTAAAGTGGACACGTTTGGCATGTAATTCCTACGAAACATATGCGGTAAAACGCTAATGAACAAAGTCAGTAATAAATGGATTCTCGAAGAATGTGGTGTAGAAGAAATACTGATTGACAAGTGTGAAAGAAATTTGTTGAGATGGTTTGGTCCTGTTGGGAGAATGGATGAAGGTCGTTTAACGAAGCAAGTGTATTTAGGTAAAGTGAATGGTAGCGTACACAGAAGTAGGCTGAAGAAAAGAATGGTTGGAATGTGTGAATGAGGGTCTAAAGCGAAGAGGTATGAAGAGTAGTACTCAATTTAAAGTATAAAAAGAATTCTGTAGACTATAACCTCCGCAAAAAGTCCTGCCAGGTCGCCCACTGATTTGACCGTGGGATTGATTATTAAGTCTTCGATATTAACTAGTTCGGGGGGCGAACCCTGGCTGACTCGGTTAAGAGAACCGAGCAAAAATGGTCGGCCCGCCGAAAGAAGAGGACTTTGATGAAGAAGATGATGAAGACCTCAGAAGATGATGAAGAGCTCAGCACAATAATCACAACACGAAGGTAGATTCCATCCCATGCGAACGAAATGGGCCCCCGTACAAGTGTGGGTCGTTCTTAATCTCGAAACCAAATTCACGTGACGCCTCGGGAGATCGGGCCCTCGAAACCTCGACCTAGCTGTGTTGATGTTGACCTGCGTAAAATACGCCGTCCGAGAACCACTACTCTTCTCGTAAGGCCAACACAAGGCCGCCCAAAAATCAAAGTCGCGCCAAAGGCAGAGTGGAGATCGCTCACCAGGAAGCCCTTTGGAGTGGTCCTTCGGAGACGGGGAGCCGTTCGCACCACCTCACTGGCGAATCTAATCGCTGATCCAAGGTGACATACAGAAGCATCGAAGAAAGATCCCTCAGAAGTGTCTCGTACCTGGGGTTAATCGATGGGGCGCAAAAACTACAACCCGCCAAGCCCGCAGCCGGGTCCAGCGATTCGCGGTAAAATCCTGAATCGCGTCCTGATAGCGGGACCCCGCAAATTCCTCGAATCGCGTCTGCACATTCACCGAGTGCCTTAAGAACGCACCCGACTCGAGGTTAATGTTCAAGTCCGTCAAAAGATCAGCCCATTCCTCATTAAAATAGGCAAGTTTAACGGTCGTATCAAAAGCGGAGGAGAAGGCAGCTATCGAATCGTAGACCGTTATCAACCCTATCCGCTCAGGCTCTACTCAAAATCCTCTGTTCTTTGCTGCTCCTGTCAAAATCGGTAACTTGCGTACTAACGCATTACCATTCCAACTGAAGTTCCGGAGGATAGACCTGTTTGCCAAAAAAGATCTTCGAAGCGACAAGGAAATCTCAGTGGCCTCCAAAATTAGGACCGACACTGGAGTGGAATTTATGCAGTCATGAGCTGCGCGGAAAGAGACGTGCTGGACTCGATGGAGCATCCTCAAGGCAGTGCTACTCGCACCCATAAGTAAAGTTGCCCCCACTTTAGACATGCCCTGACCAGCCCCTTGTTGACGGTGAGAAGGTGAGATGGGGACGCCCTCCAAGTGACCCTGAAATGACTCTGAGAATATTAAACGCCCTGTACCCTTTAGCAGATATGGAATTCATGTGGGGAACCCAAGTTAAGCGCCTGTCCAGCAGGATACCCAGATACTTGAGAGCTAGCTTTGCCCCCCAAATTCAGGGAGATGATTTATCGTCATGGATGTGGAAAGGCCCACGGTCACCAACCAGGGGGAAAGGGACTTGATCGCCCGGGCATGCAAGCCCTCGCCCACTTGGACATCGACCATGAAAGACCTGTTCCTTCTGAAACAAAACTGGAAGTCGGGAACCCAGTCTTTATGATCTGCAAGAAAATCCAGTCCCCTTTGAGCCAATCTCCGAATGAGTTTGAAGAATGCGAAGGTGAGAGAAAATGGATGAAAATTTGGTGTAAAATGTACCAGCGTATCCCTCCAAGGCTCCGAGAAAGACGACTCCACAAACATGGCATTAAGAAGGTCATGGACAAAGTGGAGAACCACATCAGAGAGACCCTTAATAATCTCGTAAGTGATGCTTTCTGTTCCCGGAGACGATATGGATTTGCTCGATGAAAGAGCTGAAGAGAATTCCTCCAAAAAAAGCACGGTGTTCATTGGGTCGGCCTCATCCGGGTCTTGAATCCGGTCCCCGTTAATCAAAGGGATATCAGGCCGGGCTAACTCCTGCGATCCCCTGATGATCGTGGAATATGGATCAATAATTACTCTAGTATGCGGAGAGCCTGAACGATTAGGCGAGATCCTTAACAGTCCGCCAGATCTTTGTCAGACTTCCCAAGGGTCAAGCTACTCGCAGAATGGACGGAAAGATTGATATTTCATCTCGTGTAGATACCTTTTGACCTCCGTATCAACAACTTTGAAAGCAGCCTTCTCCCTGCGGGTCTGAATCGCCAGGTACCCTGGAGCATGCACGATAAGTACCATTAACTTCTGAGGGCTCAAAAATGGCCTCGATGAAGCGTTCATAAAGCTTCTTCGGGGACTCGCCACCCATAAGATCATCCCTAAATGCAGGGACGAAATCCTTCATCTGTCGACGGAACACGGACCAATTAATCGATTCAACCTTAAAACGTTTCAATGTCAAACTCGTACAGGTATGCCACGCAATCAGGCGACAAGGCAAAGTGGGTCTCATCACAATTAGAGCAAAAAGAGAAAATTCTATTTCCATAATGAGATATTCTCGGGGGATCCCGTTGGCAAATGCTCTCTTCATAATCAGCGATGGAGGAATGAAGATAGTAAATTCCAAGCTCCTCAATTCAGGAGACTTCACTGAGCCCAACGAGATTCCAATTTGTTCATCCCTTCAGGAGAATAAGATTTCTCAAGGTCCGCAAAATGCGCATTTACGGCATCGATTACTTTTTTATTAGACGGGAATCTCTTCCCACCGAGCCAGATCTTCAAGTTAAGGAACAGAAAGAAGTTGCATGGAGCGAAGTCTGCAGAACAGGATGGATGAGGAATCAATTCTAAGCCCAGTTCGTGTATTTTTGCCATTGCGATTGCGGGGGAGTGAGTCGGGGCGTTTTCTTGATGAAACAGCTCTTTATAGTGCGCTAGTCATGGCCGTTTTTTTGAAGCTCGGCTTTTAAACGGTCCAATAATGATGCATAGTACGTTCCTGTTATAGTTTTACCCTTCTTTAAGTAATGAATGAGGATTATCTCGTGGGAATCCCAAAATACTGTGGCCATCACCTTCCCAGCTGACAAAACAGTCTTCGCCTTCTTTGGCACACATTCACCAGGCAGTACCCACTGCTTTGACTGCTGCTTTGTCTCGGGTGTATGGTTGTGGATCCAGCTTTCAACCACAGTCACGAATTGACACAAAAAGTCCTGCGGATTCCGATTGAACTCCGCCAAACACTGCGCTGAAACGTCTTTTCGGTTGCGCTTTTGATCGGGAGTCGGCAATCGCGGCACCCATCTTGCACACATCTTCTTAACCTTCAGTTTTTCGTGCGTGATGTTATAGATTCGTTCAAGGCCTATGGCCGACAGCCTTAGAAATCTCAGGCACCTTGATTCAACGTTCTTCCCTAACCATATGTCTAACTCGGCTTTGATCAGCGCGGCCGTAACATTTTTTAAATAAAAATGTTTTATCACTGCACGGAACTCTTCTTTCTCCATTTCTTCGAAAACTATTGACACGCTCACTTCAAACTTATACCAAGCGCAAACTAAGCGTCGGTTTTAGCTACAGCTTGGTAGAGGTTAGTTTAAAGAGTGCTGTTTCTTGACCGTATACTACAAGGTTCATTCTGGCGCCATCTAGCAAGAAATTTATTTACCTAACTTATCAAACGGACTTCGTATGATACGATCTATCTTTTCTGTCAGCACAAGAGGATCAAGCTTACTCACGTTTATGCCCGGAGTTCTACTTTGAAGAAACACCAAGAAAGGGGTGAAGGCAGACTTCGGATAGGTATATGCTTGTTCATCAGACGCTTCAGTCTAGATCATATTTAAGTCAGAGTAAGCTTGAATATTCAGTAATTGGGCAAATCAGGTGCAGTTACAGTCACTTCAGCAACTTTTGAAGAGAGAGAAAAATGAAATAGGGAAGTCAGATCACCTGTAGCCTCCATATCTACAACCGGGGAAACAAGCGGGATGACCTGTAGCCTACGTATTAACAATATTGTGTCGAGGGGGGGGGGGAGGGGCTGTTCCATTACCGTAGCTTGAAACCTGGCATTTCCGGGTAGCACCTCCAAAGAATTCGGCACCGAAGACAGTTCATTTCCCTCATTTTGGAACCGCTACTTCTTGGAGACATTCGACGGAGGCAAAAGGGATCCCTGGCTTCTCCTGTTATTTGCGCGATAGTTCTCACGGGAAGAGGGTGATGAGAAACTATGCTGTGGCTGCGGTAAACCTCCGTTGTGGTTTTTGTCGGTAGGGGGTCCGCGCTCCATTGTGGTCTTTGTCGGTGGAGGGACCGCGCCCGTGTCCGCGGTCAGCACGTCCACCGCATGCAGCTGGCCCAGACCTGGAGGGTCCCGGTCGATCTAGGGTGTTAGGCTGAGATATGGTAGCGAGCTCAAGAAAGCGTCTTAGAAAAAAGTTCAAATCAGTGTTGCTTCTGTTGAAAGATATCAAAAGAAATAAATATTCAATATCCAGGGATCATTTATAAATTCAAATAAATGATGCGTTTAAATAACGTTTCAATAATGCCTTGCGTGGTAGGGTCTGTCCCTCGCAGGGTTAAAGCTTTGCTTCTAAATCTAGTGAAGCTCATTTGGCAAAGCTTTCTAAAACTGAGATAAATTATCCATAAATAAAAGTGAATAAAGCAGCCAAATCCATCAGTGTCTCAAGAAGAAAAATAAAACTGAAGCAAAATGAATTATGACTGTTCCACGGAGAGAAAGAATTATTTTTAAAAAAAAAGGAAAAATACCAATTTTCTTGAGCTTTGAAACGGAGTAAAGCCTGCGAAAAAATATAGGCTAAAATTCAGATTCCTGGTGAAAGCTGGAGAAATTAGAGGTTAGGAAACAAAAGGAATAGGTCACGTGCGCAAACACCAAACTATTATGGACGCTAAATGATGATTGCCTTGCTCTTGACATTAGCATCCGTAGTGGATGTATAAATTTTAAGAATTCAAAAAGTTTCAGGCTCTGAATTTTTCACCATGCTGCTTCCACAAGGTCGTAACAGCTACCGGTCTGCGAATAGGGTAGGTAAAGAACCCAAGAAAGCAGGCCACATATGAAAAGCGTTACGTTATTCCAGATGAGATAGCGTTAATCATTGATGAGTAGGCGAATTCCCAAAAGTTTTATTACCATAGATTTGTAGGCAAACCAACTCCGTCCAGTAGTTTCAAAGAAAAGGATTGCTCAACAAGCTCTAATAAAACTCAGTCCTTTACACTTTAGCTTCGTTGCAGTTCACGAAGCGCGATTTAATCACGCCAGAAAAAAAATGACAACCAGAGAAAACACATGGACACAACGGTTCACTTTGCGCGCTGGAAAGTGGATCGAAAGTTTTGTCATACTTTTACAATTCGGAAAACGATCTTCCTTCGGGGATGTTTTCTGCTATTGAGAACGCTAGTGTTCACAAGCGTAAGTTCAAAAATGTTCAAATTAACAAATTTCTGAATTATTTTTTTAAAGAATTTTATACCAAAATGTGATTGTACATGCAGAATAATTCAAGAAGAAGTTGATATACGCAACATTATATTTATCATATTTAGCGAACATTATTTCTTTTTTCTTTCATCATCTGAGGCAAACATAACTTCAGCTGTAAAAATATCACCTCGCGAACGAGGATTATTCTCACTCCTCTGCGTCGCGAATGAGAGACTCCACTCGCCAATCAGCGCCCGCCTCCCATCATTTCATTGTTGAATGAGACGCCGTCACGAGGTGAAGTCCGTAAGGTCTCGCCACGCGCATCTAAGCAAAAGCGAACTAATCAAATGGTCCGTACGGATTCGTACGACAACCTTCATTTTTAAAAGGACAGTGTTATGAATAATCGTCCCAAGTTAAAAAGAAAATGAGAAACACTTGTTTAATGTTTTTAACAAGTGCGAAAATGTAAAAATTCATGATTTTAACCAAATTTGCTGTACTTTTTCCAAACATATTCAAAGAACCATAATCCTTCAGTCTATTTGAACCGTGGATTTTTGAAAGAAAAAAGGAAGTTTAAAAATCGACTTACATTATGTGTCTTTATTATTTTAGTTATTATAAATAAATTGTACTAACTGCGGACTTTTTTAAGAAAAAATTTAGGTAAAGTAATGTCATAATTATTTTAATTTTCTACAGAAAATAGGGACATCAGCGACTCCAAAATGAAGGTTTACTTATATTTTTTTATATAGAATTTTGTAAACAATTACGAATTTCTACAAGACATAAAGAAAATTTATCATTTGCAAAAGCTACTTGTAGTTTCTCATAGCTTCTTTTTCGAAAATTATAAATTTCTTCACCCATGATTTATGAATTATGAAAACTTAGCTCAAATTTTCTACGAAAAAATAGAATCTATACCGGTTTTTCTAGAAAATTACGAATTACCATAAAAAATCACGGAAATACGTGACTTGCGAAAGCTAGTAGGTGCTTTTTATATTATTTTTTATAAAATTATAAATTTCTACATACATTTATGAATAAATTCAATTTTATACGAAAAAAATTGCGAAATCTATGACCCCAGATCAAAGGCTTAGTTTGTCATTATTTTCAATACGTGTTTCAAACAAATACGAATTTTCACAAATGATAACAAAAACTTGAGCCTAAAAAAAGCTAGTTTTAGCTCTTCAATTTTTTTTTAGAAAATTACATATTTTTTCATACACACAATTATGAAGAAATACAATTTTCTGGGAATAATAGGGACATCGACGACTCAATGTAGGTTTACTTTTCGTATTTCTTAGTACAGGTTCTTGTAGAAAATTACAAATTCTTACAAACGCTTACAAATAATTGCAATAATTTAGAATAAATACCGTTTTGTGTCTTTTACGTTATACGTATTTTAAATAATTACGGGAAGTAAAAGTGTCATTTTCGTAAAAATTCATTGATATTCTCATAGAAATTCATAGATATTTTCGTACAAATTCTTGGATATTTTCATAGAAATTATAACTATGAAAAAATTGTTCCGCGTCCGAAATATATTAAAAATTCTTACATATATTCGTACAAATTCGTAGAAATTGCTATGACATAAAGAAGGTCATACAATTTTTCTTATAAATTAATCGAAATTATAAGTACAGAAAAATTATTCCGTGTCTGAAATACATTAGAAATTTGTAGATGTTTTCCAAATTAATTGCCTATCTACATTTTGGTCTGTTGAAAAAAGTATATAGCTTATTTAGTTTTCGTAATACCCGTGAAAAATCTACTTCTCTTCGTGACTTTGCGCGAGAAGATAATAGAATATACCATTTTTTTACGAGATTAGATTACAATGTACAATTTGTCTGATGAAATTTATTAAATTGAGTTGCCGGATCCATGAAGGGCACTTAAAATTATTTCGCTGGGAGTGGGGAGGCCCCTGGCCATTTGAAAATGAGGTTACAAATTTCAATTTTTTAAAAGTGTATTACGATATAAAATTCGATTTTGCATCTTTTCCTGCAAAGAAAATATTTTGTATCTTTTACCATTTCCGAAATATTCACAAGAAACTAGTTTCTTGTAAAATACAAAATTTATCTTTTTTTTCACTTCAACTTGCTACAATTTGACCAGTTTTTAAAATTTTTGGATGAATCAGAAAAGAAATTACGTGTTATAGCAGTGTTTGAGTAACGAAAACCTTCCAGCGACAAAGTTGTTAATTACAATACAAAGAAGTTTTTTGAAAAGTTTTAGCCCAGTCGAATTAATATTTGAGAAATTGTTAGTGTCTAATTTCGCTAGCGGCCGAGCGAGACGTTCAGCCGTTAGCGACTTTAGACATTAATAATTTCTTGAATATTAATTCGATTGGGCTGAAACTTTGCAGAAAACTTATTTGTATTATAATTAACAACTTTGTCGCTGAAAGTTTTTCGTTGCTCAAATTTCGCTCGATATTTTGGTTTATCCAAAAATTCCAAGAATTGGTTAAGTAGTCGTGAGTTGAAGTGAAAAAAAAGAGAATGTTTGATTTTAAAAAAAACTAGTTTCTTGTAAATATTTCGAAAATGGTAAGAGATACAACATATTTTCTGTGAATGAAAAAATGCGCAATGAAATTTTGTGTCGGAATAAAATTTTAAAAAATTGAAATTCTTAACCTCATTTTCAAATGGCCACCACTCCCAGTGAAATGATTTTACATGCCCTTCTTTGATCCGGCAGCTCAAATTTTCAGTTTCATACCCCCCAGTGGCGAACGAGCGGATCATAGTAACCTATATATGCTGCTGACAGTTGCAACGAGCCCCCCACCATCATGCAGTTTTTCACTGTCGTTGCATTTTACTGTTGTGTATTAATCTGTAGCAATGACCGTACGGTCGAATCTTCCGTTCATTTCTATCAATAAAAATGGAATGCGAGCACTGCAAGGTTATACTTTCTACAAAATTCACCCTTCACATACACCTAGAAGAAGTACATAAGGTGCCAAAACAAGGAAGACAATTTTTGTAAATATTAGCGAATGCACTTTTACGCACTTCGAATATGTCTGTTGTTCCACGGCATTGTAAGAAAAATAGTAATGTAAATAATAATTTAAATATTTTGAATATGACCATTAACCACGTGTTATATAGTATATTATATAGTATTATATTATAAAGTATATAATATAATATAATAATATTGTGCAGTAAAAATACAAACAATGTGCATAATATTTATAGTTATAATATCTGTTATAAATAATATTTTATCTATAATAATCTGGAGACCTGGGTTCGGTTCCCAGCGGAGCTAGAGAGGATTTTTTCACAGACTGAAAAGATAAATAATATTTATTAATACTTTAGAAGTATTAATACACGAACTAGTAAACCAGAAAAACAGCTCTCGGGGGGGGGGGGGGGGGGTGCCAAAAATTTTAAAATT
>JAUMHM010085666.1:0-11444 GCA_032362435.1 Melikaiella ostensackeni | reverse complement strand
GTCGTTTTTCTCTCTCTTTCTTTAGTAGGTTGTGTTGATTTGTTTTTTTGAGTGTATTTTCTTATTGCTTTCATCATAATGAATCATCGTGAAAGCATTCAATCTATTATTGAAAAAAAAAATTCCACCAAATCAGACGGGATTTAGAAGAGGTATAAAAGTGATATGAAGAACAAGGAATTAAGAGAAGATTTCCTTGAATATATTAATTTCATATCTGGAAGTGGAGATGAGGAGAAAAGGATGGGGAGGAATAAGGCTAGGGTAGAAAAAACATATACATTAGCATATGCGGATAATATAGTAATGTTGGCAGAGAGTGAGGAAGGAATGGTGGGCTTCATTATGGGGCTAGAAAAATACTTGAATAAGAAGAAACTAAGGCTTCTAACGGATAAGATGAAGGTTATGAGGTTTAGAAAGGGCGGAGGGAGAAAGAAAAAATAATCAGAGATTTTATCATGCAGAATGAAGTACATGAATTTTATATTTGAAAAAAAAAAATTTCAAGTGACGAAGGTAATGTAACAGATATAGGGAATGCGGAAAGGAAAGTTTAGAAAAGATTTGAATAGGCAAATGAGGTTGTTGGATACGCTGGCATGGCCGGCATCAGGATACGGGGCAGAGATATGGGGACAGAAGGAGAGGAATGAGATAGAGAAGTTGCAATAGAGATATATGAGATGAAAATTAGGGGTAAATTGGAGAACTCCAGGTTATATGGTAAGAGGAGAGTCTGAATGGGAAAAATTAGGGAGAAGGTCAGGAAAGAGAGTATGGGAATTTGGAGAGAAACTATGGGAGGGAGAGGGAGGGAAGTTAGCCAGAAAGTGTTACAAAAAGGTAGAAGGAAGAGGAAGGAGGAGCGTAGAGTTGACGCGATGGAAAACAGAAAGAAGAGACTTTTTTAGGGATCAAGGGGTAGGTAAATGGTAAAAATGGACTATGAGGAATTGA
This sequence comes from Melikaiella ostensackeni, assembly GCA_032362435.1. Taxonomy (NCBI): domain Eukaryota; kingdom Metazoa; phylum Arthropoda; class Insecta; order Hymenoptera; family Cynipidae; genus Melikaiella; species Melikaiella ostensackeni. Next base: position 10,484 of record JAUMHM010085666.1, on the reverse strand, counting down.
ATAAAAGCGATAGAAAAAAAGCAGGTAATAGAAAGATGGGGGAGGATAGAGGATTCAAGATACCATTAATAGTATGAGGTGACAAAAAGGGAAGGATTACCAAAATATGTGAAGAGAGAACAAGGAAAAAAGAGATAGACAAGAATAGCTAGATGGAGACTGAGATATGAAGTAAAAGAAGCAATGTATTGGGAGAAGAACGAGAAAAGAAGATGCAAAGTATGTGATTGGGTAGAGGAGACGTGAACATGTATGCGATGGTTGTATGAGAAGAAAGGAGCTTATGGGTGTATGACAAAAGAATGTTCATGAAATTGTAGGGGAGAGGGGCTGGGAGAAGAAGAGATGAAGGAGGTAGAAAAATATGAAGGGGTCAAAGAAAAAGAACGAGAGAGTGTGGTGGAGAGAGAATGTGAAGCATGAGGGTTAAGAAAAGGAAAAGAAAAAGGAAACGAAAGTCGCCTTGACAAAACGGAGTCAGGAGAGGGTCTAACGTCTCATTTTCTATGAGGCAATAGTTGAAACTAGGGTCTATAGGTTTAATAGCGTAAAAGTAGCTTATAAAAAGGAGCCACAGGTTCAGAAGCTAAAATTGTTCGAGCATTTCTTACCTTCTTTGAAATCCAATAATTTTTTATCAATAGTACTGATTTCCGGTATAAAACACCATCAAAACCAAAAATTTTAACATAACGGTGAATCTAAAAGCTGTTCAAATTTGGAATATCTTATGATTTCTCAAATTAAAAACACCAATTTCAGAAGAAAAACATCAACATAATATAAAAAAATGGATCAAGATTGTGATGATTCTTCAAATTTCAATGGTTTTTGGTTAAAATAGTCGATTTCCAGTGAAAAATGTTAACATAACCTTAGATAGAATATTTCATATTTTATACTTTTAACACAAACAGATATTGCCCTTTAATATCTTGTACTTTGCATATATAAGATATTAGATACAATGCCGTAATATCTATATATCATGGTTTAATATCCAAATTTTCAAAATCTATTGACTTTCCTGGTCCTGACTTTATTCTCATACTTTCCTTTGAATGACCGATGTTTGATGGGACTGACGTTATGAATGGACGTGTTACCTTATGATGATTCAGCTGCATAGTTTGGACATGATTTTATACCTATGGAAGATATTTCTCGCGTCAATTTGATAGTTGGATGTAAGCTTTGAATAATGGACAATACAAATAATAATTTAGCGCCGGATAGGATTGACACTTGTGCTGACGATAGGCATGCCCTCAGAAAAGTTTCAGACGATGAATAGAGACTGAGTGTCTGAAAGCTAGAGGTGTGAATGGACTTCAGTAAACAAAATTGCTGGATACAATACGCACAAGGAAACTTGTTATTTTATGTGTACCGGAAACAAGAAAGTTATCTGAGATGAGACTGATTGAAAATAGACTCGAACTATAGTCAGGAGCAGACAATGAAACATGCTTGCCAAGAAGTCAGTCTCATTATAAATAAGAAAGCAAAATAGCATATAAAAAGTATGAATGTGTATCTTCTGGATTATTAAGGGTTAGAATGAAAGTGGCAATCAGAAGGTCATTTATTATAGCATGTTACGCTCCTGTTGATGGTGACAGTAATGGGGTAAAGGATATCTCCTGGGATCCGCTAAGTTATATTTTAGGTACTTGCGATCTTACGGAAAGAATCATCCTACTCGGACATATGAATGACGGGGTAGGTTTTCAACGCGAAGGTACGGACAGGTAACTTGGTTATTTCCGAAACCCGAAAATGAACGTTATCGGGGAGAAATTCATTAGTCTATGCTTAGAAAAAGGCTTGTCTATTACAAATATTCGGTACACACATAAAATGATTCACATGTATACTTGGTACATAGGCGAAAGCCACAGCATGATTGACTTTGTTGTAGCGAAAGAAAGACTAGGGGGGCTAGTAAGAGATACAAAGGTTATGAGAGGTTGTAACATGAATTCCTTCAAATACTTCTTACGAATAGTCGTCGATGTTTAATCGTTACGTCGTTGTTATGTTCATTATACTGACCAATTTCGAGCGAATACAGTATGACAAGAGTTGTATCAATATCGATCTGCTGAAACCGGTTTACCAAAAATTATCAAGCAATGAGCTTCGGCTCATTCAATCACGAACCCCTTCGTTCCAAGCATGAATTAATTTTACTCTTGCTAATTTTGCATGGATTCACGCTTTCCTTACTTTCAGAGGCTCGTTAAGGTATAGAATAACTAGCATATTTCAATTTTTGTGTGTGATATTGTTAAAAACATTAAGTGTGCGTAACTTGTGCTAAATGTATATGTTTACAGTGTGACGTTGGAAATATCTTATAAGAATAACTGATTGGAAACGCAATTTGTTTCTATGCCTCTTTAAAATGATGTCATTCTTCACTGCACCATCTCCATGTCCGAAGTTTGTCTCATGTAGCTGCGACTTATACATGTTGGTTGTAACGATGGCTCATGATCAGTTTGCTATTGTGAAAGCATATCGTCTCAGACGTTGCATAAATCTGGTCCATTATTTCACATTCTTCATGGTCATCGCCAATCAAATCTCGTAGGTCTTCATCTGAACGCATTTAAGTATAATTTATTTTATTTGGAACTGTAATTCGCATTTTGCTCTTGTTGAGGTGATTGAATAATTAGTACGGTACCGTATTCTTATTAGCGTCTAATTTTATTTTTAAATACCGATTTTACTGCTTGAAGTTCAATGACCGTGTGTCTAATAAATATCACATACTGTTTCATTTGCGTTGGTAATTAATTTGGATTCACTCTAATATCTTCTGTTTTAACATGTCCACTATTATTGACTCGCAAATGATTATTCCTAGATCAAACCGTTTTTTTATGATGACTAAAATTTTATATGCGTTTTTAGATTGACTAATGAACATGGAAGAAATTTATAAACATAAGTTTGAAAAGATAATTCTTGAGAGAATTAGAAAAAATTCTATTATAAGGTTCCAAATGTGGAACGGATCACTACTTCATATTTTCGAATATGAATCTACGTCAATGATGGAGGAGAAAAAGAATTGATAATAAGTCGAAGCTCGCGCGAGTTGAAATTGAGAATTTGCAGAAACCAGCAGTATAAATGGTATGTCGCAAAAAGATTAGTAAGTATTTAGGTCAACATAGAGAAGACTAGACGACGGAATTTTGCAATAAAAATGTAGAGAGTGCATGTGTACTCTGTGGATTAATAATACTCGGATGTATATCATTCAAGAAAGCTGAATGTTAAAGATCTTAGCAATAAGGAGAAAACTAGACTGGAAAATGATTATGAGGATAAGAACAGAGAAGCAAGGATACTATCAAAAAGATAAAAAAGTGCAAAACGATTTACAAGGAAATAAGAATTTATTTTGGAAATGGCAGCAGATTGAGTGGGATGTACAGGATGTAAAAGTATGTAAAGGTCAGAACGTAGGATGTGAAGCAGATTGAGGAAGGATGTACCAGCAGTAACTTAGCCGTAGTTGAGATTCTGATGGTGAAATGGTATGAAATATGGACAAAGTGGAAGACTATGTGAGTGATTTTGTCAAGAAATTGTATGGAGGTCAAGCCGTGAGCACAACAAGTATGACATAGGAGAGGAAACGTTAGACAATTCCGTTGTAGGTGGCGAAAAAAGAATCAATATGCGCGAAATTATACCCGCTATCAAGAAACTAAGGAGTGGTAAGGTTGCTGGTGTGGCTGGTATTACCGCTGAAACGCTTAAGAGCGGTTGCGGATATTTGCCTTGTGGCTGAGCGAATTTATGAATATGTGTGCTGCGAACGGTAGAGTTCCAAATGATTGGAGAAAGGCGATCACCGTTCTACTCTACAAAGGCAAACGCGATAATGGTATCTATAATAAGTAGAGAGCTATTAGCCTACTGAGAACCGTGGACCAGCTTATTAGCCTGAGACAGATCATGAAAAAAAGTTTGAACGTGAACAAAAAAGTTTTCTGTGAATTTCTTGTTCCAAAAAAAGCTTTCGATGAAGGTGGATAGAACTAAAGTTTGGGTAGTCCTAGGAGGGTATGGAGTGAATGATTGGCTTCTAAAAGCAATAAGAGTAGTATATAGTGGTAGTAGAGCAAGTGTAAAAGTGAAAGGATAACTGAACGATTGGTTTAATATTGAGCAGGGCGTGAGGCATGGTTGCGTGATGTCCCCATCGATGTTCAATATATAGATGGATAAATGTCTATAAATCGCTTTTTAGACGAAGAAGGTGTTGATCTCGGGACAGTGAAATGCTGATTTCGAATTTAGCGTTGAAAGTTGAAAATGTGAGAAGGCGGATCCAATATGGCGGACGTCATTCTTGAAGTTTTACATAAATTAACTCAAACTCATTATGAGGAGGTTTTTGGGGTCGCTGATTTTGAATTTGATGTCATAAATTACAAGTTCATAACAAAAAACTCAACGCACTGACCAAAAATGATAAATTTTTTGATGTTTCAACTCAAACTTGATATAATGGAATTTTTGGGATCACTAATTTCGAATTTTATATCATAATTTACAATTTCGAAATGGCATTTACAATATGGTGGCTAAAATTGTTATATTTTCACATATTTTATTTCAAGATTCGTATAAGGGGGTTTTTGAGGTAGCTGATTTCGAATTTGGCGTCGAAAGTTAAAAATTTAAAAAGGCGGATCTAATTCGGCAGCCAAAATTTAAAATTTCCCACTTGATTTTCTGAAAATTGATATAACGAGATTTTTAGGCTCACTAATTCAGAGTTTTACATTAAAAGTTACAATAAATAATTTCCTACCCATACATTATTTTTGCAGGCTCAGTTTCGCCAGCGGTTTCGCCACGTGGGCATGGTGAAGTGCTAGTTGATGCTCTTCGTATTCAACTATATGCTGATTACGTCAAAGATCCAATATTGCGAGCTGAAAAAGTACATATGCCAGGAGGCCGTTACAATGCAAAAATAGATGAGAAGCACAAGTTCATCATAGGAGTAATCCTAGGGCATTATTCAGGTCCATTCCTGGCTCCTAGAGAGGGCCTTAATTATCGCTTTTGAAAAATTGAAATGTGCATAAATATCGCTAGATGCATTGTTGACCAGCTTGCACCATTGGATCATCCGGACAGTGAGCACAACACAAATTTTGACCGATAAATCAAAATAAAGTATACGCTAAAGTGGTGAGTATTCTACGAAGTACAAGTGATAACTTGCTATAGGTCTATTGACCTGTGAAAATAGGAATCTTGGACTCAACAAATCCGCAAAACATAAATAAATACAGTCAGTTTAGGTGGAGCAGCATAATTCAGGTTTTTAGAATAAAGGCACGAACACGAAGTAGGTCCTTTGCGTATAAACATGTTTCCATTTGCTACACAATACTCTACCTCTTGTTGAGCCAATAAGTCTTAATTCTGCTAAGATTTAACTATATGCGAAAGGGGCACACGAGAGTAAATATGAAGACCGATCTTCTGAAAAGGGAAAATAAGAGGAGATGTGAAGGCCTTCACAGCGGAATTGCCTCTCCATATCGACGCGTTTGAGGTGGTTCTGCAGGCTTTGTGAAATTATATCTTTATTTCTGGCCTACCCAGCAGCATCAAGAGACGGCCAAAAATGGTGCATCCCCACTATTAAAGAAAAATTTTTGATTTGGAGAATCCAATTATATTTAGGACAGGCAGTCCCTTTTGATGACAGCTTGATGGCAGTTTGACTCCTTTCGCTAGACTCAGTATGCCTCAGGCCCCACACTGGGATAGCATAGAACAGGACGCTTAGGGCTAAACTCCGAAGCAATGTAGTTTTAGCTCTCCAGGTATCCGATTGAGCAGAAGATTAAATCTTAGTATCCTACCCTGAGGCTGAGTTAGCTCTACTGATCTTCTTGTTAGTTGCTTTTAATATAAACCTGAGGATGTGATAGTTATACCCAGATAATCATATGATAGGTACTTCCTGAGTGATCTCAACAGGCGACGTATTGCCTTCCGACGTACAAACGATCAAGGTCGCGTTACTATACAGACTGACTCAAATTCTTGATATTTTTGTGCTAACCCTCATTTTTTGAAGTTTACTTTAAAGAAGATTACGATTTACGCATGGAAATGCCCTTCTAAAATCAATAAACTATGCATAAATTTTAATATGAGGCCTTGATAAATGGATTTGAGCGATTGAGTTTAGTGTGAAGATATGATCCATACAGCTTCTCCTGGCCCTGAAGCCAACCTGATTCTTTGGAATGTAATTTCCTTAGACTCAGCCCATTTCAAAAGTCTTACCAGCAGAATTTTTTCGAAAATTTTAGTTATGTTATTGACAAGCGCAATGCATCTACATTTGTTCATATAATGAACCATGATTGAGTTGATAGTCATCCAGCTTTAGGCACTCTTTGTTCTTTCCAAATTGCGCTGAACAAAGTCTGAAGGGACAGCAACCGCGAGACCGATAGGAACTTACGAAACTCGCTATTTATACCGTCGCGCCCCGAAGTTTCCTTTTTTTTCCAGCCAAAACTGCTATCCGATATCTTCGTCGAAGTAATTTCCAGAAATAGAACCTTCTTTAGACCTGGAGATTATTCAGACAGAGATCGCATTCTTATGCGGTAGCTGTTTCTCAAACGACATGGCAGGATCGCGAGGGACATACGAGTTAGTACAGTCTTACCACTGGACCAAAGTTACACATTCTAGTCCAACGTTTCCAGGTCTCAAACGAATTGCAAAGATTCAAGAATTTTTCGCTTGATGAGCTTACAATAGTTGTACTTCAAGTTCTTATATTCCGTATCATCCGCTAGCCTTTCTCTAATTTTTTTTTACTAAGCGCATGACCTAAATCGAACTAAGGTTTCCTTTTTTTTAGAATCTAGACACGTGTTAACTGAAAGGCCGCATCCGATTGCTGACGTTCTAATTGTTTCTATTAAACTAAAAATCAGCGCTTCAATATCTCCCTCCAATCCTAAGGGAGGGGAGGTAGCTCTCATAAGATCAGCGTATACCCCGATTGTCCATCCACACGCCAATACGGGCGTTATAATCCACCCTTAGTAGAAAGAGAAAATCGGAGTTATTCTCAAATAACCTGGCCAAGAGTAGATCTAAGAACGCAAAGACATCCACAAGAGTAACGGAAGGGCTAATTTATAGAAAGCCTATAATAAAATTCCGCGCACCGAGATAACATTTAATAAAAATTCAATAACTAGATTGTTTCAGAGTTTCGTATCTATATACACAGAAATTAATAAGCACAGCTAAGCCTCCCATCCTCCGGCTTAATAGTATTGCTGGAAATGCAATCAAAATTCGTCAGCCGGTAGAAAAGAGTGAAGGGGGGGGAAGCCTGACAGGTTTCGCTGACACAGACAATATCTGATTCATTGACATGATTCTCAATATCATTGAGATCAGAGAAACTGGGAATATTTCAAAACATGCAAGCAGACTTTATACGTAGTCTTAAACAAAGCTGCGCATTCTACCTGAGAATCTGGTACATTACCCTTCTTCACCTCAGTAATCTTGATGAAATCCAACCCTGATTGCTAGACCTGCTTCCTTGCAGCTTTAACGCGAATAGAGGCTTGGTTTTTCTTAGGTTTGCTGAGAAAACTGTCCATAGGAGCATCAGGCGATGAAGATCTAGATGGGGCGGGAGGTCTACCTCTGCGTGTAGACTTTACGGATTAAGTTTTGTTGCTCGATTTAAATGTATTGTTTGCGTCAGTACAGAGCATAGAAGAATTGTCCTCCCGAGACTTTGGAGAGCCGCAGAGCATCCTCTGAATCTCCTACTTGTAGAGTATTTTGTCATCGGTCCACAATATATCTCTTTTTATCAAGTCTTGAAACCAAGTTCAATCAGTTTGTCCTTCCTGTGTACAAGAGCTTTCCAGGGTTCCTTCTCAAATATTCTTTCGTCATGAGCGATCGGAAACCCAATATGGTCCTAAGAACTTCGGATTTTATGAAGATTCGCGATTTGATTCTTGATGAGACCAGTTTAATGAGTTCTGGTCTGGAAGCCGGAGTCTTATCAAACTGATATAAAGCCTCTACATCATTTCCGCTTATCCAGAGATCAGATTGGGCGGAGATCGGAGATATTAACAACAGATGTAAGCAGGTCCTTGTTAACATCCTCGTTGCGAGGAAGCTTGTGCAGAAGCATATTTCTGATGACTGATATCTCCTGAAATACCCCACTTCCAACCTAACCTCAGCCAAGGCCTTTTTCAGATGATCATACCTCTCCACCAAAATATTGCGCCCATCTTTGATAGTGCCAACATCATTAGTAAGTGCCTAGATATCAATCTGAAGTTCTGAAGTCGTTTTCTTCAGTTGATTCACGCCGTTTGTTGTTTTAGTAGTATCCGCTTTATAGAGATTAAGAGCTCTTCGATATGGTCTAACCTCGAATCTGCTGGATCGCCCTTGTTGACGTCTGACGTCACGAACAGCTAATGCTGTGTCGAGCAGGCGTGGATCTACAATGGTGGCGCAACGGCAATTCCCCCACCCCCCCCTCCCAGCAATGGGACTGAAGTAAATAAACTTTCTAAAAACAAATTTTGAATTTAAATTTATTAACATGCGAAAATAATTTAGAATCGCTAATTAATATTAAAAAGATTGCAAAAGATATAAAATAATATTAAATGTGTAAAATGATATATATATTCAACATGTGTATACAGTTTTCTGACTCCGCCCCTCCCAGGACACTTCTCTGGATTGACGCCTGGTGTCGAGTCGATATGCTCAAATGGGACGTAGCTTGGCGAGGTCATGTCCACGTGATTATTTTTCAGGATGAAAATCACAAAATCGACCACTGCCCACACCACTAATATCCCAGTAGTTAACAATAACTCCTTTCAACGCAAAACACCATAATTATTATTAGAAGCACTCACAGACTACGAAAAGTCGGAAAATACGACGAGCGCCGGCGAAAGGCGACCAACAGAAGCAGCGCCATCTGCCTTCCCCACGAAATGGAATTAAATGGCATTAAATGACTTTAAATTATATTAAATGCCATTAAAGGGCACTAAAAGGTAATTAATGGTATTAAATAGCTTCAAATTGTATCAAGTGGCATTAAATGAGATTGAACTGCACTGAATGGCATTAAATGGTATTAAATTGCATTATGTGACGTTAAGTGGCATTAAATTTTTAATGACACTTAATACTCTCCTTCTTAAATGGTTTCAAATCAGAGCTCACGTCCAAACGAATCGAAATATCCAGTGTATCTCTTATTGCTCAATTAAACGATTATCTACATGTAATGAAGGGCAAAAATAAATTTTCTCACTTCATTATTTATAAGGGTGAAAATCAAGTTCTAATAAAAAAAATTCAAATTCAATTCTAGACAATTCAGACTGAATTATAGCAGAATCAAATGGGATTCTGAAAAACTTGAATTGAATCATGAAAATTCAAATTCAATTAAAGCAAATTCCAATTCAATCATAAAAATTCACATTTAATTCTTACATATTCAGATTAGAATAGAATGAATTTAGATTCAATTATAGTAAATTCATATTGATTTCTAGTGAATTTTAAGTTGAGGTCTGGTGAATTCATATTGAATTCTAGCAAATTCAATTTTAGTTCAAATACCATAAGTTCAAAGTGAATTACAATAAAATCAAATTGAATTATGAAAAATTCAAATTGAATTATAAAAATTAAAATTTAATCCCAGCAAATTGAAGCTCAGTCGCAGCGAATTCAAATTATATTATTGTGGACTCAAGTTCAATTCTAGCAATTCAAAACTGAATCCTAGCAGAATCAGAATAAATCCTAGCAAAATCAAACTGAATTATAAAAATTCAAATTATGTCATAAGAAATTCCGATTAAATTATGAAAAATAAAAATTCAATTATAGCGAATCCAGATTATATCATAGTGAATAAGTGATGGGTGGGGAGAGGAAGTGAGTGGGGGAGGGAGGAAAAGTGAGATGGATGAAGAGGGGGAGCAAGGGGAAGGGAAATAAGGGGTGGAATAGGGATGAATATATGGGTGGAGGGGAAAGTATGGGGGTTGAAGAGATGGGACGTGGGGGGAAGTGAAAGTGATTGGTGGGGGAAGTCGGGGGAGGGGGTTATGATGGAAAGTGATGGAAAGGGAGGGGAAGTGGGTAGAGAGGAGAGTGGAGGAGTGATGAGTGGGGACGAGTGGGAGAAGAAGTGAGGGTGGAAGGGGGTTGTAATAGAGCCGTGGGAAAGTGAGGAGAGTGAAGTGGAAGGGATGAGCGGAGCGTGGGAGTGAAGGGGATGTGATGGACGACTAGATAAGGAGGGAAAGTGATGGGATGATAGGGGTAGATATGACCAGATGGGAAAGAAGAGGAGAGGAGTGAGAGGAGGGAGGGGAAATTTGCACGAC
>JAUMHM010085665.1:0-11444 GCA_032362435.1 Melikaiella ostensackeni | reverse complement strand
AGGTACATGGAAATGATAAAGTCTTCCTTTCCGATCACCAAAGTCAAGTAGCGCTTTTCTCGATTAGACTCGGATGGGGGCCATCGCACTAAATAATACTTATTTTGTGCGTATTGCATTTTCAGAATAATTTGTGGTGACTGTGGTCCAAGGATTTAAGAACCGTAATACAAAATAATTCTTTATACTTACTGGTATTATATAGGGTTTTCCAAAATTTGCGCATATCGATCATATAGCTCTAATACTGGCGGAAAACTGGAATCATATTTTAGAGCTGAACAATGTTGAATACTTTATATTTTTTCAAATGAAGAGGGTCAAGGTTGACCAATCACGTTACGTCTTTTAAAGCTAGACAGTGGTGCTTCAATTGAAAAAAATCCTCAAAAGCAGTGCGATTCACGTTAAACAGTTTTCTCTTTGAAAACATTGAACTTAGAAAACAAATTCGCAACGACAAACAGTGAAAGGATCTGAAGAATAACAATGATCAATAACATTTTCACTCTGTCTAAATGATTAAAGTTGATTAAAATCATTTCATAATATAAACACTAAAAAGCGTAATTTCAGTTTATGCCTGAAAAAAGTTATTTGTATTAAAACTTGGAATGTGATAATTAGATGAATAAATTGTATAAATAATTAGATAATAAATAATAATATAATAATAAATGAGAATGATCGAAACATTTTCGAAGTGTTGGAAGTTGTTGGCACCACTGATTTTTTGATCTCCTCAATAAAGCGTGGCATAATGTTAACATCCCCAGAAAACTGCCCTTGCCATAAACTTGATGTAAAATTGTTTTGAGGGGTGTTAGAAATTCGTGTTCATCCTCTCCTAAGAAAGATCGTAAAATTGCCCAAGTACTAAAAGTTGTTGACCCCACTGATTTTTGCATTAACCCAGTAAACTGAGGGATTATGTTCTAGCATCTCTAGGAAACAACCCTCGCCGTGAAACCGATCTGAATTTACCGTGAGGGGTGTTAGGAATTTTTATTCGTTCCTAAATAAGAAAGTTTGAAAAATATCTGAAGTGATGGAAGTTGTTAGCCCCACTGATTTTCTGATAACTTCAATAAACCGGGGAATGATGTTCTAGCATCTCCATTAAACTATCCTTTCAGTGAACATGATCCGAATTCAATTTGAGAAGTATTAGAAATTTATGTTCATCCCATACTAAGAAAGATCGTAAAATTGCCCCCTACTGGAAGTTGTTGGTCCCACTGATTTTTGCAATAACTCAGTAAACCGAGGGATTATGTTCTATTATCCCTAGGAAACAAGCCTCACCGTAACACCGATCTAATTGACAGTGAGGGGTGTTAGAAATTTTTATTCGTCCCTGAATAAGAAAGTTCGAAAAATATCCGAAGTGATGAAAGTTTTTGGCCCAGTGACTCTTTAATTACCTCAATGAACTAGAGGATAATGTTCTAACATCCCCATAAAACTATGCTTGCAGTAAACTTGATCTAAATTTAATTCGGGGGGTCTTAGACATTCTTATTCATCCCCTACTAAGAAAGGTTGTAAAATTTCTGCAGTAATCAAGTGCTTGGCCCCACTAATTTTTGTAATCAACTCAATGATAGAAGAGATGATGTTCAAACATCGCCATAAAACTTTCCTTGCAGTGATCTTGATCTAAATTTAATTTAAGGAGTATAAGAAATTTATGCTCATCCCATACTAAGAATGATCGTAAAATTTCTGAAGTAATGAAAGTTGTTGGCCCCACTGATTTTTGAATCAACTCAGTGATCCAAGAGATGATGTTCCAACATCCTTAGGGAAAAACCCTCACAGTGACATCGATCTGACTGTGTTAGAATGATCATAAGATTTCTGCAGTAATCAAAGTGCTTGGCCCCAATGATTTTTGTATCAGTCCAATGTAGCGAGGGATGATGTTCTAACATCCCTAGGAAACAACCCTCGCAGTGACACCGATCTGAATTTACTTTGAGGGGTGTTAGAAAGATCATAAGATTTCTACAGTAATCAAAGTGGTTGACCTCAATTATTTTTTGATTAACTCTATGAACCGACGGATGGTGTTACGAGATCTCCAGGAAACTACCCTCGCAGTGAAAACGATTTTAATTTACTTAGAGGGGGGTTCGGAATTTTTGTTCGTCCCCTAATAAGAAAGATCGAAAAATTTCTGCTGTAATGTAATTTGTTGATCCCACTGATTTTTTATCGACTCAGTAAACCGAGAGAATAAATTATAACATCCCCAGAAAACCAAATTCCCAGTGATGCCTATCTCAGTTTACTCTGATCACTACGGAAATTTTTCGATCAATCTTAGTAGGGGATGAAGGAAAACTTCTAACACCCCTCAAAGTAAATTTAGATAATTTTCACTAAAAGGGTAATTTCCTGTATCTTAGAACATCATCTCTCGTTTCATTAAGTTGATAAAAAATTGTTTAGGGCCAACAACTTTCATTACTACGAAAATTTTTTGATATTTCTTAGTAGGCGACGAACAAAAACTTCTAATGTCCTTCAAATTAAAGTTAGATCGGATAAGTGTAGTACGGGCAAGGGGAGCAAGGGTAGTTTTCTAGGGATTTTAGAACATTATACCCAACCTTACTGCGATGATAAAAAAATCAGTGAGCCAAACCACTTTCGTCACGACGGAAATGTTTCGATTATTCTTATTTGGGGATGTACGAAATCTTCTAATACCCTTTAAAGTAGATTCAGATTGGTGTTACTGCGAGGGTTGTTTTCTTAGGATGTTAGAACATTATCGCTATTCAGTGAGTCGATACAAAAATCAATGGGGGCCAACAACTTCCAGTACTTCGGAAATTTTACGATCTTTCTTATTTGAGGATGAACAAAACTTCCTAACATCGCTCAAAGTAAATCCAGATCGGTGTCAATGCTCAGTATTTATTGAGAAGATAGAGGTCACAGTTAAGTAAACACGTTGTATATCACTTACAAAGCAAAAAGATAGTCACTGATTTAATTACTTATTATTATTTAACTAATCGTAAATCAAATTTTATTGATGGAATAAGTAAAAAAAATGTATGATGTGCAATTTGACTAAAAAATTAGTTAAATTATTTTTAATAATGTTTCAGTACATTTTTCTCATGAGAATTAGTTGAATTTTACTAAAAATGAGTTAGTTGAATAGTAATTTCAAGTAGTCGAGGGACCTTCGAGTCTGGAAAAATTGCTCGAAAGCAGTTTAAAATTCATCGAGCATTGTTCGAAGAATCTTCAAAGCTTGAAATAATAATTCCAAATTTTCTAAATACCTTCACTATCATCATTTTTCCTACATGATACCCTTCCCAGGTAACAACTCTGAAAAATTTCTAAAACTTCGAATTTTGATAATTTTATAAAGAAATTCTTTTTGGATGAAAACTCAAAATATCAAAATCGGTAAAAGTGTTCATATTAATAAAATTTCATAAATATCAGTAAGGTCATGAATGTTTATTTCAATTTATGCTTTTGAAAAAATCTTCTATGTGCTATAGTTTGAATGGTATAAAGTCAGAAACATTTGAACTGCAGCGAGAGGACATGTCACAGAAATTGGACATATCCCATATTTATTGTCTTAAAATTATCATGCTGGCCATGGTCCTTAATTTACAATTTGCTTCAAATGGTATAATTATTTTATCATGATTAAACATATTTTGAAAGTAGAAAGTTTTTTTTCATTCCAACGCAATATGAGCGCACAGAACTCCGAGGCCACGCAGCAGTTTTGAAAATTATCAAACTCAGGACTTCGGTAGAGATTGGGAATTTTTTAAGAACAAGTTGATGAACTTTGTATATTTTTAATTACGAATATGGCGATGGAAATGCCCGCAAATTCCATTGTCAAAAAATAAGTTTTTTCACATTTTTTCAAGATTTAACCTTGAAAGTGGTATTTTTGATTGTTTCCATTACTATTTTCTTTTGAAAAACGCTTGCTTTTGGCAAGCACATTCTCAAAGTACCTGCGGCTTTGACAATTACATTTTTATAGCGACACTTGCGCTTTGCTCTCAATAATTATGTTATGCAGACGCTTCTATTAGAAAAAAAATCGATCCCAGCAAAATAATTCTATATTCCCTTTTTGCACTCAGCTGCCTTAATTCAAAATGAAGCGAAGAAAATTTCTCAGCTATTAAGGCTTTTAATTAGAAATTGTACAATTTTTAACGATTTAAATTTGAAGCTGTCCAATTCCCAATACATATTTGAATTGTTAATTATTATTCGTCCTTGGAACGTTTTGAAATTGAAATGTCATAATCAATGATTAGCATTTTTTTGTTTAAAAAAGATTTTGAATCTAGAATTATAACATTTTAATTTTAAAAACTTCCAGCTTGAAAAATATGAAGTTTTATATTTGTAAATATTTGAACAAACAATTTTTCCAGTTCAAGTATGACAAATTTTAAATGGATCAATCCTAAATGCCTGCGTTTAAAATTGCCAAACGTTTAGCTCTTTTTAATCTCAAATTGTATTATATACATTGCATCAATTCGAAATTTTCTAGTTTATTAAATGTGAGGGATTCATAATTTGAAAGCATAATAAGAGAAGAAATTGTCTTAAAAGTGAAAAAACTTTTCAAATCATTTTTTCTACGTATTCCCATAAAAATGAATTGTAATTTTCTCCTTTCAAGGTTCCAACTGTAGATAATTCCCAAGACATCAATTTTAGATAATCTTGCAATCAACTTTTTTCATATGAACTCAAAATTGATGAAAATGTTCATAATAATAAAATTTTATAAATATGTAGGAAGTCATCAATGTCTTTCTCGAATTTTACTCTAAACAGATATTTCCCATTTATTAGAATTCAAATTGCATAAAGTTAGAGACATATAAGCTAATGCGAAAGAACGTGCTATAAAAATGGACGTATCCCATATTTACTGTCTTAAAATTATGTAGCTGGCTATTGTCCTTAAATTACAACTTGCAACTAACATTATAATTGCTGTATCATACTAAAACATATTTTGAAAGTAAACATTTTTTTTTTAAATTCCAAACTAGTGTAAAACGTCAAGGATATAAGACCTAAAATTGTCAGTATCATTTTATCATGCTTCTTTACGACCCATACAGTTTTAATGTATGATAAATATTATTTAAAAAATGGACAGAAATCGGACACGCAGCAATTTTACAAATCATCAAACTTACGACTTGGGTAGATATTGGGATTTCTTAAAAAACAATTCCATAAATTTTGTACATTTTTGAAAGTTTTTTCAAATTTTTTAATATTCGCCCTTGAAAATGGTATTTTCAAATGTTTTCATAACAATATTCTCAAGAAATATTCCATCCATATTCCATATTAGCATCTGATGAATATTTTTTTCAATTCCATGAATAATAATTATTTATCTGGAAAAAATATTTCTTTTACTCAAAGAAACTAAATTACCTGACCCATACATGAATACATCCCTTAATTTAAATAAGTGTTTACCACATCAAAAATCGATATCATTGAAATAAGGAAATATTTTTCAGGGTATTCAAAAGAGATTCAGAATTACCAGGTTCTTAGCTTCCAAAAAGTAATTCTTCTGACATAATAATTCTCACATCTATTGAAAGAAATATTTTTTTATTGAAGAAATATCACCAAAGAAATGATTTATTTGAATTGGTGCTTCACTTTTCTGCCTCTAAACAAGATTTACTCAACTATGGTAAACCAATCCTTGGCACAAAGAAAAAAAACCAAAGAAACCCATTTTTCTGGATCAAGTACATTTTTTTTCAGTGCTCAAAAGAATTATTTTCTTAAGGTGATAAATGAATTTAAATAAATAATAGAATCATCTTCAAGATCCTGAATTGAAATTTCATTTAAAAGGGCACTTTGGTAAAATGGGCCCGAGAAAAATGATTAGGTTCGGGTAAAAAACGGATTTTTTCAAATCATTGACTTTGGCACTAATGCTCCTAATATGATTGTAAATATTTAAAAGATTGTTACAACAAATTCTTAAACATATTTTAAAAGTAAAAAGATATTTTTTTTCATTTCAAACCAATGTAAAACGTCAAGGGAGTAAAAACTAAAAGTATTTGAGAAATGCTCACATAGTTTTATTGAATAATAAATATTATCTGAAAAATGCACAGAACTCCGATATCACGCAGCAATTTTTAAAACTATCAAACTCACGACTTCGGTAGAGATTGGGAATTCATTAAAAACAAGTTTCTATATTTTGTATAATTTTCAAACCTGTAATATAAAAAAGAGAAAAATGTAAGAAATTCCTTGCTGAATGAATGAAGGGTAGTTTTTGAGGATTTTAAAAATACTTGCTTTGATGCGTTGATTACGAATATGACAGTAAACATACCTGCTAATATCATGGTCAAGAAACTACACCAGTATACCCTCTTTCCTGCACCGGTCCCATTTTAATTAACGATGAGAGAACATTAACCATCATTTCAACATCATTAAATGGAAGGGGAAAAGGTGGTTTACTGAAAAGAGGGTATACTAGTGAGTTCACACTTACCTCTTTCCTTTTTGCGAATACGGAAATTAAAGTATCCTCAAAAGTCGTTTCCAATGTCAAACTGAAAAAAAACTTGAAAAAATGTAGTTTCTTGACAATTACTGCATTGGCGGGTACTTTCATGGCCATATTCGTGATGAGTGCCTCAAGATATATATATATAGTCTTATGGCCCAATTGGAAGCTTAGGTGGTCTTGAATTTTGGAAAAATAGAGAGCAGTCTCTATCGAATATCACTTTGTACTTAATTTTTTCCTAAAAAGTGGTGAATTACAAAATTGACAGCTTTCGGTGATGGAAATTCTGGCTCCGCTGTAAGGTTTAGTGGCATGTTTTATGTCTCATTTGAAAGATTAAATATTTCTGAAGCTCGGAAAAAGACATAGAAGGCTATTTGGCGTCAATTTGTTTATGTTTTTCCAGTTGTCCCCTTCGTAAATTACATTTTCGCTCGTCTTTTCATGCATGTAATATAACCTGTGGTCAGAGCAGGTGTGGAATTCCACACTTGTAATCTAGGAAGGAGTTTATGTTTTTTTTAACAAATTTTTTGGCATTTTAGTCATAAATGAGACCGATATCATATGAAATCGAGTACTATGACCCTGGTGATGTCACGAAATTATTAGGGGCCAAGATATATTGTTTCCCAGGAAAAAATATGAGATACCTATTTTTCGTTTTTTACACAAAAATTGTTTTCACGAATTTCGGGCTTTTGGAATATTTAGGTGAATTATGAAGGAATTAACGATTTTTTTTCAAATGTATCTTCGGAATAATTTGATATAATTTAATTCTCCTTGTAGCAGCTTGTAGTGCTATCTACATTTTTTTAGATTCCTTAAAGAAACTTGAAAAATTTGAAGAATTACAAAAATTAAGTACATTTTTGTACAAATCTAGGAAGTGAATTTCTTCAAAAAGGTCACCTTTAGTTAATTTTTTTTTCAAGTATTGTAATATGGGAGAGATATACTGTAATTTTCCTCCTCGCTAAGACATTCTTTCATATAAAAAAAACTTTTTTTCAATGTCAGAAAATAATTTTTTCAAAATATCAATTCATTTTTAAACATTCATAGTTTCATGTCCTGTAGAAACTCAAATTATATACATTCATAAAACATACGGTTGCAGAACATCCATTTCCATTTTTATTATTTTAACTTTTGAATATCAGTACTTCAAGCCTTGTCAAAGATAACAAAGTTAGCAGAACATATTTTTGTTGATCCAATGTTATCTCTGCTGGGGCTCCGATTAAAATATATATGTTGTTCAATAATTCAGTAAATTTATCTTTTTTTGGAATTTTTAGATTTTTTAACACCTTCTCTGTTCGTTGCCATTTTTATAATACGTATTCATTTTCTATATAAACATTCAAACATAAATTAAAGTTTTGGATAAATTTTATGACCGTCAGCAACACACGAGAAGCTCTGAACTACGACTACGATTATTTGTATCGAAATTTCGGTACGCATAGCGATGGCCTTAATGTTAAAATATTTTTCAATCAATCAATGAAATTGCTTGAACTGAGTTATACTGGATATGGCCTTTTACTCTCCTACTCTAGATCAGTTGAATTTTATTAAAAATAAGAAACGGAATTCTACAGCTATGTCAGCCAAAATTAATTAATTTTTAGTGCAAAGCTACTAATCTTCAGTCAAACTGACAAATTAAATTAATAAAAAAACAGGTTATGTGATTTGACAGAAATAATTGTTTGAATAAAGTTTCAGTAATTTTTTTTACTGACTTTAGGTCACAAATATGAAATATTTTTGTATTATCTAGAGATTTTGCTACATTTTCTTGATATCTGAGTTCGCATAAATTGACATTCATTATGGAGACACTTCAATTTCAAGTCACATTGTTATCTTCACATTTTCCCATTTTGTCAACAGTTTCAGAACCAATAAACAATGTTTTTCAGTTCTAATGTGAAAAATGGCACTCGTGTATTTAATGTACACTTCTCTAGCTTTATCTTATTTTTTTCAGTTTTGTGTTGGGTATGTGCACCCATCCTATTGGCTAGCCTCCCTCCAAGAGCAAAGTATTTTGTGCTTTGGCTTGCGTGTTTCAGAGAGATAGGTTTACTTAAGTTTGTTTTTCACTGATAAAATTTGTTCTTGACGGCTTATACATCTGGATTGGCATATGCATAGGAGAAAGGGATTCGGTATATAAGCCGCGATCGAAGCAGAAGAGGTATAGTCATTTTTTATGAAAATGAAGCTTGCAATTATCGCATTCTGCGCCCTTCTGTGTGTGACTCTTATCATCGGAGCTGTTGACGCCTTTGCCCATTACCTGTAACGCTCCTTATCCTTAGTTTTTTCTGTGTTGATTATTGAATGATTGTCAGATCACGTCCAGGCGTTACCTTGGATGGGAGGATTAACACCACCTCCAATAGGACCACCGGGTTTACCGGGATCGGGAGCGATGGGAGTATTGCAGATATGAGAGCAACAATCCTCATGCTTTGAGCAGGATGCCCCGGCTTCTAACTTATGTGACTTTTTATTTTCCGGGCAGGCGTCAATAGCTCGGATGATAAGAACCACACACAGAAGGGCGCAGAATGCGATAATTGCAAGCTTCAAGAAACGTTGCGGGTAATGGGTAAAGTTGGCTAGGGTACGGGGTAACGTCGGTCGTTACTTCGTACCATAGCCGGCTTGACCCATTACCTGCAACGTGTCTTGTCCCTATTTTCTTCTTCTGTGAGGGAACGAAGCAGAAGCAAGATATCAGTAGTGACATTCATTTTATTTCATAGGCCACAAGCTCGTTTGTCAAAATAGTTATCAAGTACGATATTGCTGTCACTGACTGTCACTAACTGTCACAATTGCTGTCACTAATTATATAATTAAAACTTGTCACTTGTTCTTATTCTAAGTCATGTCATTTTTAGAGATTGTGCATACTTTCTAAATTCGAATGAGTGTGATGTCATTGCTCAAGAGTGGAAATCCTTACTGATTTGATTCAGTGACACATTTTTCACTTATTTAAATTAAGAAAACAGAGAAATTATTAATAAATACTCCAATTTTTTGGCAAAATACAAATTATTCGCCGAGAATAAAGACAATTTTTGATTTATTGAAATGAGATTATCACTATTCGGGCATAGTTCGAAATAATAGTTTAAATCATTGGTATTCAATTCTAAAATATATTTTTGTTTTCAGGAAAGGTGTGCTACGAAGTTAGTAATTAACGTGATTAACGTGATTGGTGCTTTGCAGACAGAAGGAGCCAACCTTCTCTCAAAACATTACTTCGTGGAAAATGTAGAAATTTGAGTTGTAATATGCTGAGTGTTTAACCACAGTGAATTTTCTCGAAGTCAGTGTTTCAAAAAATAAATAAATGATTGGCGAAAACTAAAACCATTATAGTCATTTTACAACACCCAGCATGATAGCAACGAACACAAGTCTATTTTATGAGTTCTTTCTGAGGAAGTCTCACCAAGTATTGTGTCAACATGCATATGTACAAATATTTTGTCAATCATAAAGTTTATCTTTTATTGCTTAAACAATGAAATGCTGAATTTCATTTTAAAATCTTTTGTGATGAATAGCGAGATAATGATATCAAATCTAAGTCTCAAGCAGAGTAAACTATAAAGCAATGATATTTATTCACACTGTAATTTTATTACAAAAAATTCGATGAGCTGATCACTCAAATTTTGAGAGTACGCCAGATTTCTGAGATTTTGAGAGATTTTAAGGGATTTTAGAGGATTTCAAAGAATCAAAAGTAATTCAAAGAATCTTAATATATTTTTATGGTAATCTGTATTTAACTAAATATAATTTGATTCACGATCTGTGGATATTGTTTGCTAGAACTTTCTTCAAAATGATAGAAGAGTAAAACTAGGTCGCGAATTAGATAAAAAAAGAAATAGAATACGCCAGTGATGGGTAAGTTACTTTTTAAAAGGAACTAGTTATAGTTACCGTTACATCACGAAAGAAGTAAATAGTTATCGTTATCGTTACTGATTCGTAATGTAACCTTTTCTTAGCTGCATTTCCCAAAAAAAGTAACTATCGCTACATTTTTAGTTACTTTTATATTTCAGAAATATGTATTCAAATTTAATTTTTACAAAACTTTATTCATAACTTTCAAGTGATAGTTTTAACACTTTTTGATAAAAGTCGTAGGTTAGTCATGGCCACATAATATTTCTGAAACAAGGAATGTTTAAAAAGTTATGAATTTCAGTGTGGAAGAAAAATTTCAGCTTTGCTATTTTGGGCTATAAATCTCTTTGGCGCTGAAAATTAATTATTTCTTCCTAAAAGTGTTTCTTTAAATTTACCTAAATACGACTTTCACTTCTAAAAGACTTACAATATTCTAAGAGCAACAGAAAATTTTTTAGAAGATGTTGAATTTTCAACAAAATACACGAATTTTCAAATGAAAAAGAGAAATATCCAACCAAATAGTTGAATCTTTAACTAAACAATATAATTTTTGCATCAAAAATGGAATGATTAAATTTTCATTTCAAAAAATGAATGTTTGACAAAAAAAAATGTTAACAAAATAGTTAATTTTTCAACGAAAGAGATAAATTTTCAACTAAAACGATGAATCTTCAAAACAAAAAAAAACATTTTTAACAAAGTAGTTCAACTTTCAACTAAGAATGATGAGTTCTCAATGAAAAAGGTAATAGTTGAGAGTTTAGAAATTATAGTTTAATATTAGTTAAGAATCAAATACAGTTGAACTCAACCAAAAAAAGACAAATTTTCAACAAAATAGGTAAATTTGAAACCAAAGAGATGAATTTTCAACCAAGAAGATAATTTT
>JAUMHM010085664.1:0-11446 GCA_032362435.1 Melikaiella ostensackeni | reverse complement strand
AACTGTGCTCACGTTTTCGTGCCGGCTTCTGGGTCGTTCACGCTTGAATGCTTCTGTCTGCCCCCCCCCCCGAGCGTCGCTTGACAGCCTTTACTCAAGGTCTTCGCTCGATCAGTCAGCGGCGTATCAGAAATTATTTATATCGCGACTCTCTGCGCATATACTTTCGTACGTGCCAAGTTCAGAGATTATATATGCGGTCCTGAATGTTTACTTTCTCGTCACTCTAAATCCGGTTGAAACCAGATCTTAATAGCCTCCGTTACTGCGCACACCAGACCTTACATTTTGATTTGAATAAACTTTTTTGTATGAAGTTCCATTCCAATGGCAATTTGTCCAGGCAGGCTCACTAGTCCTGCTCCAAGTGAAATTGAATCTATGAAGTTCAGCAGTTATTTAATTTGTAAGACAACCGTGGAATTCGTATACCTCGTCGTATAGATAATAATTGGAAACTAATTAAAACAACTTCTGAGAATCGTATCCGGTAAAACGGCTTCAATAGAAAACAATTATAAGTTATGCTTCAGAAATTAATACCTTATTTTGTTTCCGTGTTTAATATCATAAGAAAGAATTGGAAGAATATGCTCAACAAGATGTATTACTAAGCATTCTGAGAGCATCTATCATTGCAAAGTTATAAGTTTTGGTTACAGTTACAAAGTTTGTTTTGTCCTGCTGTTCTTAACTGTGTTACACTCAAAGGTTGGTTTTTAAAGGTCAACTAGGCTCAGCATGTGATTTTGGTAACATGAGTATAAATTATTTGTAGTGAATTTTGGCAATACATTACGCAAGCATCTTGGAGAAATAAGTTTTCATTTAAGAATATTATACACATGAAAAATGATATAAATATAAAAGAGTGCGCAATTAGTTATAAACAATTATTTTTTCCAATATGCACGAAAATATTGAACAAGACACATGACTATAAAAAGTAAATTGTTTAATGTTTAAATCATTTAAAACTCCAAACAATATTTCTTCAATAGTTTAACTACAACTTATAAATAATTTATTTCACATCCTATACATAGTATGTAATAAAAAATCTGCCCGCTTAGCGGGCACATTCTCGTCGCGCGCTTCGCGCACAGCTCCCTTCGCTCGCAAGTTCGAGCGCGCCTAGGGTGCGCGATTCGGCCGTCGCGCTTCACGCTCGATGTTATATGTTCTTCATGTACAAATTACTAATTTTGTTTTCAATTTGAAATGAGAAAGGAAATTCATTCACTTAAGGCTCTATCGGCCTTAAGGAATACATTCTCATCATAATATTCGCGCTTTGCGCTAGATTATCTGCGCTAGATTATCTGCGCTCACTGTATAATATATACAAATAAATAGCTAAAGAGACGATTTAAAAAATTATCTTGATTTACGATTGGTCCTATGAAGAAATGTTTAACAGCAATTCTATTTGACCTCTTAAAAGCACAAATTCTACTATTTTTGACTAATTTTTTCTGATCTGGCATTGTTTGGCTTGAAATTTTTATTTTCGTTCTTTTTTTTTTCGAATTTGTGAATGCCATAAATCTCACAATTTTTTTTCAGCGAAAAAAGTCATCAGGATAAATTGTTTGACTTTCTATGTACAAGAAATATCCGTACATGGAATTTGTAAATTTAAAAAAGGGTGGTCTCAAAAATTTTTAAAATACTCAAACTTTTTGAATTTTTGTCCAAAATGGCTGGCTAAAGAACTTGACCTTCATTTTAGGACACTTAAAGAGTATACCAAAGACCAATCCAATCGGTCAATTCTTTCGAAAGTTATCGTCCTCACAAACTAAAAATCTACGAACACACACCCACACACAGACACATTCGTAAAAACATGTTTTTCGGGTTCAGGGGAGTCTCAAAACGTGGACATTTGACAAAAATGGGGGGGGGGCAAATTTTACACAAATTTAATACATTCTCTGATGAAAATGTAAAAATGCAATTCTTTACTCGTTTTGGTTGATTTTTCATTATTCGACAATCGCTTCTTCAGAATTTATGAATTGTTAAAAGTTTTAATTATATACACACTAAATCCCAAGGCGTCCGTTTTTGATCCGAAAGTGGATCAATTCGTTGCAGTGGGAAAAACAATGAATGATTCTCAGTGTAGTAATTATGTAGTAATCAGCGCTTTTCCTACTGTAACGAATTTATTCACTTTTGGATCAAAATTTAATATATTTAAAAAATGCATTATGCAAATGCTAAAAAAAATCGATGAAAATTAAATCCAAATGGATAAAATCTTGCACTCCCTCTTTCATGTCAAATGTTAAACTCTAAATATCTAATTCTTTGGTAAGGTATATAATTTATTTTGATATTTTTTAATAAAGAATTAATAGTCAGTTGTTACCTTCATAACGAAGTAAATAACAATCAGATAAACATCATCAATTGATGGGATTGAATTTATTCATGTATTTTATGTTTTTTTTTTCTTTACGGAACAAGAATATCCAGCAGAACATTGCACTTTTCAGTCATTATGAATAAAATAAGATAAGGCTACTCAGGTAAAATGTTGGAGCTTTCACAGTTCACTCGAATTAATTATTTTTTCTACGTTTGAGTTTCTCGATTTATGGAAAATCTTCAAGTTAATATATTTTTATGGAGGAAAAATTGATTTTTCATTAATGACGTATTTTTCCTCGCAGCACTAGAAACTATACTAATTTTATTAGTTAGGATTACTACTTTAAATACTCATAACTACTGATTTAATTGTAAGGATCCTAGTTTAGGAATGAGACTTACTACTTGCAGTGGCAAGTACAACTGACTGAAAATGGTTATCCACTATCGGAAGTTTTTGGGACAATAAGTATTAAAGTAAAAATGACTACAACCATTCTTAGAAATAAAAGTAGTAACCACAACCACTCAAGTGGCAGCGGCATATGGGGCAAAATTCGTCAAGTGTACCCACCTAAAAACTTGTTGCCTTCGATCTCCTTGAATATCCACAGAATTGTAGTCCTAGTGGACCTCCTTCAATTTCTCAAAGGGGAAACCCCTGGTACAACGGGTTGTCGTGTTACAGGAGCTCGAATTTACGTCACTTCAGCGCGCACGCCGATACTCAATTAACTTCAACTTTTAATGAAGTTATCCAATTTAACTTTTCCATACGAGTTTTGGAAACGTTTTTTCGGTAGATTCACTAAAAAAATAATTATTTTTTCATGCAAAAATTGTTTCACCTTCATTTTTTAATTTTAAACTTATTTTTGAGTTTTTCACAAAGTGCGATCGCTAATTTTTCTTTAAAATTTTCTGCAAATGGAAGCTTGACTCTTTCTCTTGAAAATGATATATTAGCGAAAATGGGGCGAAAAAAATTGGTGAAGATATGTAACATTCCTCGCGCGCAGCTGCCGTGTCGCAGCATATCTAGACATTCCAGAAGCGCCGAAGGGTACATTGGGTACTTTTTTCATGCTTTCCATCATTTGTTGATAAAACTGTTATTTTATATTCAAATTAAATTGAATATAAAATTTTTAGAATCGATACTGATCCTAGAAGTCGTCCCCCCGCCTCTCAGATGAATTAAATTTTGAAAAATTATTTTAGAATTTGTGGTTATTATTAGTGAGTGTCCTCGCCTCTCATAAAGAGACAATATATTTAACATAATGAGCTCTCTAGTGTTTATTGTGTATTTTTACAAATAATTTTTATAATTTTTTCATAAGACAGTTATTGTAGACATTGATTTAATGAAAAATAACATTTATTATGAAATTCAGGGTGCTTTTTTATTAAATTAGAAGATTGAATTTAATATAAATTTCGAGGTGCTTTTTAGTGTGCCCCCCCCCTCTCACTCAAATTATATTACAAAAATTTTATTTCAGAATTCGGGGTGCTTTTTAGTGAGTCCCGTCGACTCAAACAACAGTACTAGACGCCCTCCAGTGTTCATCGCGTATTTTTCAAAATACTTCTTAACATTTTCTTATGAAACAGTTATTTTAGACATCTGTTAAATTAGGAATTGAATTTCATATCGAATTCGGGGTGCTTTTTCGTGAGTCCCCTCGCCTCTCGCTTAGCTTAAAAAACAAGAATTTTATTTCAGAAATTGGGGTGCTTTTCAGTGAGTCCTCTCGCCTCTCACTTGAATAAATAAAAAATTTTTTTTTCAGAATTCGAAAGATTTTGGGGCTATAGAGACGACACGAAAAATCACCATGAATTCTGAAACTTTATATTCAACCTAATTTAAATCTAAAATAACAGTTTCATGAATAAATGATGAAATGCATGAAAAAAGTACCCAATGAACACTTCGGCACTTCTGGAATGTCTAGATACACTGCGACACGGCAGCTGCGCGCAAAGAATGTTATACATATATCTCCACCAATTTCTTTCGCCCCATTTTCGCTAATAGATAATTTTCAAGGAAATGACTCAAGCTTTCTTTTACAAAAAATTTCGGGGAGGAATTAGCGACCACACTTGGAGGAAAACTCAAGAATATGTTAAAAATCAAAAAAGGAAGGTAAAATAATTTTTGTATAGAAAAATAATTATTTTTGTCATAAAGCTGCAGAAAAAAATGTTTCCGAAACGGCCATGGGAAAGTTAAATTTGACAACGAAAGTAGAAGTTAAGGTTAAGTGAATTTGCAACTCATTTCACAGCCCTTTGGTTTCAAACGCTAATTGCGTCCATTACGAGGTATATTACGCCACAGCGGTCGATTGAATCAATTACCTGAAAATAACGTTACATGTTGATGAGCTGATGTGCGTATACTAGATATGGTTGAAAGATTTTTGATCAATGCAAATCGAGTTTTAAGAGCAATATGTGGGGACGTGAAAATTATCTCGAAAATTGATCAGCAAGAGGAGCTTACATTGAAATAGAAGTTCCAACAGCAAAATTCGCTCGCATTAACAAAGGTTCTGAGAAATAATAGAGTAGATGTCGTTTGCAGATACAGTCGAAAACTCTGAACTGAATATGACTATATTGTTTTAAGTACCTAACCTTAATCACCAAGCAGGCAAGACATTACCCACATTCAAATTAATTAACGTGGACTGTGTGAGATTTCACATACAAAATGAGATCATATTTGAGAAACTAATTCGATATCCCTCTCAAATGCACCTTTCTCATTTCGGGCTTCGTACTATCAAGTCCTCGTGTCACCACCATGCTTAAGAGGGTAGGGTTCGCGAATATTTATCGACCATCATCCTATTGCCCACAAGATGAACGGAGTGAAATCCTGAGCGGTATCCTAAATTGAAGAAATTGAGGAAATGAAAACATGTCTTATAGCTCTTTTATACTCAGATTTTTTTAATTATAATAGGATCAGGTTTGGAAATATACAATATCTATTTGATTTAACTGCTAAATGCGCGAAGAACAGTCACACTTGACATAATGGCAAATGTAAATAATATTACCTACTTCAGTGAAATGCCCTCAAGATTATTTTATCAAAATTTTAACACAAATTTAAATATAATTCTTGGAAAAAATACATTTTTCTGAGAATTTGAATCCGTCAAAAGTTGTTAATGAATTTTTATTTGGCATCCGAGCCAACTGAAAATATTCAGATTAAAAATAGAGAAATATTATAAGCACATACATATTTCGGGCACTGATTGAATCGCTTCTTGCAAAGTGCAAATACTGAATGAAATTATGACGCGCACAATGAAAAAATTACATTATTTCATAAAAAGTGGTTTCTGTTTTAATGAATAATAATATTTTAATTTAAGGTGCATTTGTATAAAAATAAAATGGAACTTGCAATTCATTTAATTATAATACTCGTAAGATAAGCCGGTACAGTAATTCGTGTCCCTTTGTATAATTAGCTTTGTAACTTTTCGTCCAACGACTGTCATTCGAGGAATTTGAAATATGACCAAACAAATAATAAAGCTGTTGCAAAGGACTGCAGGAAGCATTACAGTATGTGAGTTAATTTATGTTATATTCCATGAACCCTCTTTTTCCTCGGGGTGGCGCATAAAACGAAGCACTGCAATTTTCATCAAAGTAAATTAGGACATTTTTATTTACACAGAAAACCCTTGAAGTTATGTGGATGCAGGTGGAATGCAGAATTGCAACAACAAAAATAAATTTCAACTATTTTTCAAGATATAATAGCAAACAAAGGTTAGCTTTACAAATGATCATTCTTGTAGTTTCTCAAGTAAAAATGTTGAATTAATTTTGTGAAAACTTCTTCGGCTTCGACTTCTTAGATTATGAGGGGAGCACGACTCTGGAAGAAGGTATATAACCAAATCGATTGGAAATTCGACGTCTCACTTCCACTTTGAAAGTTCTTTTCACGAATATCTGTTTAATATCGACAAGCCTACCCTAGAGAACACGCATTGATATTATCCGTAATATTAGTTTATCTAGCCGCAAAGATATGTAATACGTTTTTATACAAGTGACAAATGATTTTGTTATATTTTTCAAACTTTGTTTTGGATAATTTGTTATAAACAATACATAATTAAACTATTTATAATTCTTTGATAGCACAACTATAAAAAATTTAAGAAAATCCAGAATATTAAGTAATATTTCAGACTTCAAAAACAGCGAGCCGATGCAACGACAAGTTCAATTCGTGGTCGCAAGTTAGCTCTGACTTATACTCGTATATGTGTTACAGGCAAAGTGTATAATCCAGGCATTATATATAATCCCTAGGTGTTTTACGCAAAGTACCTGCCTTAAATGGTCAGAGCTGAATTGAGACCACGAATTAAGCTTGCCGTTGCATCGGCTCGCTGTTTTTGAAGTCTGAAATATTACTTAATATTTCGAATATTTGAATTGAAAAGTATAAGAAAATTATTTGTCATTTTTAACACGATTTTATGGGAAATTATGTCAAATACATCAAATATGTTAATTTGCTGAAAAATTAATTTAATCTGAAAAAAATTGCAAAATTGAGGCGGACATTAGGATACGTTCTTAGCTAGGTCTAAGTATAGGTCTAAACCTAGGTCAGACCTGGTTTTTTCTTCCCGCCATTTGGACCAAGTCCCAAGAAAAGACCAGGTTCCTTCGGGAAGTGTGCTATATAGTTATTATAGCCGTAAAATGAAAAGTCAGCGAAATTCTGTCGCTTTTATATTTCCACCTCCCGATGTTGGAACGGTACTAGTATTCACGCGCTTTCAATTTTAATTCTTGACAGATTTATAAAACTGGAAAGTCGAAGATGAGACAGTTTTATCATGATATACTAGAGCACTGAATAATAAAACATTTTACATTAAATTACGGATCCAATATGCGGACGAGAGAGTAGTAAAGAGGGAGCTGATACAAAAAAAAATCTGGTTCTGCGAGATGGAAACAAAGATTGAAAACTATAACGAGGATAACTGCAATGAAAATTTATCTCTGCAATAAAAATTAAATCTCAAAATTATTTGCAATTCTAAATATTTTTATTAAGTATTGCATATTTAATATATACACATATACACAGAATGAAAATATACCTTCTCATTTAGGATGAGACTGTGTTTCTTGAAAATATGAAAATTACAGTAGAACAAATAATAATTTAGATCTGAACGGAGAGTTCGTATGACATGAAATTGCTTTAAAAGATCAGGTCTTAATCACTTTGAAAGGAACAGCACTTCTAAAGGTTTGTTTTTCATTGTGGATGTTAATAAATTAATTACGGATTAGCATGGGACAGCGAGAGAGTAACGTATTGTCACTTTAAAGTCAGTTAAATGAAAATGCCAATTTAAAGAAAACCAAAATCAATCGATATTTAAATATGGTAGTCGAGATTCTACCAATTCACCTTGATTGTAATCTCATTTAAATGAATCAAACTATACTCCGAGCTCCTACTCGCTAGTCAATGCGTACACGTCAGTTTTTGTATACAAACAAATAATTGCTTTTGTTGGAGTCTTAGTACAGATGTAGGCTGCTGAAGCTACGACCACAATTGTTCCGCCAAAACAATCGATCAAGCGATTCGAGCGACAAGCCCTTGCCGACACTGCCCAATATGCTTCCTCCCGTATTCAGCCTTCCCTAATCATTTCCCGTATATTTTCCCCTTACTGTGAAGAATTTCTTGCATAAAAATGCCAAAATTTTGACTTTAATACTATGTAACATTTATAAATATATCGGAGACTTTTTTTCCTATTTCTCTGAGCTCATATACCACCATAATACCCTGGCTTGCACAAATGCACATATGCACATGTATTACTAGTAATACACTTCTTTCTAATTTATTAATTTTTTTCATTTTCCGTTGCATTTTATGATTCTGAAGTATATTTCTGTTTAAGAAGTTTGATTTTTACGAGGCGCCCATATACTTCTCAGGGGCACCAGTAGTGCATATTTTGTGTAGATCGATTTATGAAAAAAGAAGCAATTATCTCTTTTTGATGCAATTTCAGCGATTTCCGTACATCGTCTAGTTAATCATAAAATTGATTGCGCATTAAATTTCCTGTTTTATAATACTTATTAAATATGAGAGAAAAATTCGGCTTCAAAAACGAATGATTGTGAATACAGCTTTTTGTAATTAAACCGATTTTATATTTGTTGTCCAAATCTGTTTTAAAATCAAGGAGCGATATAAATTTTATTCCTAAAACATTTGCGTGTAAGCAAAAAGACTTTAAAAAATCCATCTAAACTCTCCGGCTCGCGATTACGCACTCGCCTGCGGCTCTTGCGCGCTCACCTACATACGGCTCGTACTAAAAACATACACTTTTCGATAAGGTCCCTCTTCACTCCCTTGGTGCATAATATACTATTGTACACTTGAGGGTTTTTCTTGGGTCAAAATGAACACAAAAAATTTGATTCAATTTTAATGAATTATAGTCTCATTTATATAAACATTTTAATACAATTCAATTGATACATTTATGAGATTTTAAACTGAAGAAAGTAATATCAACCAGTATAACTTATTTAAGTCAAACATACATTATTAAAAGCGGTTTGAGTCATTCCTAAGTAGTAAAAGTAATTTAGAGCCAGCCATGGACCACGTTATAAAAACGAGTAAAACAGGAAATGTCGGAGGTCATTTTTGGAGACAGGGAATAACCGATAACTTCAAAAATATGTAAAGGTGTTGACCAGGGTGATATAAATTGTAGATGATGGTAATAAGCAGAATTGGTGATTACTGGTCACTTCTTTGATAAATCAATCAATCTGCAAGATCTCACAATATTATGAAATAATCTTTCGACCGTACATCGATGGTCTCCTTCTGATATACATATAAAATAAGTAGTAAGAGCTTGCCTTGTATTGATTTTGGAGTAACATTAACAAACTTTTCTTTTTTTGAAAAAGTGTAAATTGTTAATGAGAATTGTTTAAGAACAAAAGTATAACGATAGTAGAAAGTAAGTCGTACAAAACTTTTTCGATTCCGTCTACAGGAAAGACATAATTAATGATTTAAATAATAGTTTTTATTCTAGAATCCGTCTGCAGGAAGACACGAATCAACACGTATTTATATTTCTAGAGTAAAAATTATGATTTAAATCATTAATTATGTCTTTTCTGCAGACGGATACAAAGAAGTTTTGTACAGCTCACATTTTACTATCATTATACTTTTGTTTATAGACAATTCTTAGTCGAAATTCACGCTTTAAAAAAAGTTTGGTTATGTTACTCCTGAATCAATACAAGGCAGGCTCTCAGTACCAATTTTATATGTATATCTGAAGAAGACCGTCGATGTACGGTCGAAACGTTATGTCATAATACTGTGAGATCTTGCAGATTGATTGATTTAAAAGAAGTGACCGGTAATCACCAATTGTGCTTATTAATATCATCTACAATACCCAATAACGGCATTGCGTTTAATTTTCAATCGAAAAGTTCTTTAATCCCCTGTAGAAAATTCGTTAAACTTTGTAAGCTGAAAGTTTGAAATTCAAAATGAATTAGGAACATTCTCAGATTTAAAATTATTCAGTTTTAAATGCTTAATTTCAAAATCATTTAATCTTAAAAATCTTTAATTGGAAACTTTTTGATTTTGAAAGTTTCGACTTGAGCATTTCAATAATGACAAATTAAAATAAATAAATGAAAAAATTTTAAATGAGACTTAATTTTAAGTTCTTGTCTTCGGAACGTTAAAAGTACATGAATTTTTTGCTTTGATAGCTTATTTCAAGCCTAAGGCGAGTCACTTTTTCTATTTTTAAACCCTTTTTTGAGATCATTGTGGTTACCTTTTGAAAATATGATCGCTTTTTCGCATTTCTTTTTCATTTGTTCAAAATATTTGCAGTTTGGTATATTGGCACTTTGTCCTTGGCTGCTTCAGGATATTAAGTACACGTTCAAATCGAAAAATTTGGAACTTCATCATATTTATTATTTCAAAAAATTACAGACTGTGCAATATGAGCACATCAAAAACACTGAGAATCTCTCAAGTAATTTAAAAATGGTTAAGCCGTAAATTAAAAATATGATTTCTGAATTTGAATTAGTGAGAAATGGATCACTGAGTTATATCAGTAACACAGTGAAACCAAACGTTTAAACATCTTTACACTTTAAAATCGTTGACATTTAATTGGTGAAATTTGTCTAAATTTAATACTCAATTCTGAAGTTCATGTAATAAGGTTTTTAAACCAATTCTACTCAAATCCAGACAAATTGTACAGCCACTGAACGAAATCAGTAACGGTTTTCATTGATTTAAATTTAGAGAGTGCTGTAAGTTTACTCTGTGCGTACTGCACTAGTTTGTCCACTCGTTAGGCTTAAGGGCATTTATTTGACTTCGGTTTTATGGCTTAAGGTTTTACGGACAAACGGTTGAATATTTCGGTCTAATTCTTTGCATAAGTATTCTTTATATTATTTTTTTTCTCCTTTCGGAGCTATTTTTTGGTAAATCTGTTTCTATTTTGTTTGAAAATGGAAAAGGTGCAATTGTAGTGCGTCTCGCGTACGGCAACTGATCAACGTGAGTCATATCAACTTTCTCTAGTCAAGGACGCTCAGGTAAGCAAGTTTTCTAGACTATCCAGTGTTCCGTTAAAACTTATCTACACTGCAGCTCAGGGCCCCGATGGTCGAACCGATTCGCAGTGACAAAGTTTTTCTATGAAGTTAAATTATTTGACGATGGCGTCGCTACATTCACCAGTGATGCAATTGGACAAACCAAACAAACATAATTGAAAGTTTTTTGAAATATTGATGTTATTTCATCGACCACGGTAATTGATTAATTGATATTTTGATGTTCTTGTATCAATTACTGGTCAAATTGATTTTTGGAGAAATGAGAAAAAATCTACCCCGGCCCGGATTTGAACCGGGAACGCCGACTTTACATGAGTGGAGCGTTAACCAA
>JAUMHM010085663.1:0-11446 GCA_032362435.1 Melikaiella ostensackeni | reverse complement strand
TTTACTGAGATAAACGCAAAAAAATATCATGACTTCCATGGGTTTTTCATGGTTTTCACCATGAAAATCAAATTTGCGTGTATTTTCACTATCATTTTCGTAATTAGCGGGTCAAAACACATGGATGTACGTAGTTTCAAAGTGTTCGGACGTATGTACTATTCGGAACTTTATCCCCAAAATTTGACATTAGAAGCATTTTCAAAAAAAAAACAATATATAAAAAAGAATTAATCGTGCTATTTTGTTTGTTGACGAAACAAAACTTGTGCTAAGAACTACCTGCCACGCAAACTACTGTGCTGCAAATATGAAATGAAAATCTTAAACCATTTTCGAAAAAAGCGACTAAAAAAACTCAAAAAAATAATCAATTTCAGAATTTCGAAGAATAAAAACTTGTGCTGAGTTGTGCTAGGCTAGCACAATAATTATCTCCAATGACAATTTTCACTCAAATTCATATTTTTCAAAAAATGCACTCCTTTTGGACTTGAAATAAATTTTTGACCCGAAATTTTCAAAAATACGAATTTCGAGAATCGAAACTTGTGCTGAGTGGAGCTAGGCTAGCATAATAATTATCTCTGTTGACAATTGACACTCAAATTTATATTTCCCGAAAAAATACAAACTTTTTGGACTTTGAATAAATTTTCTACCCGAAAATTTCAAAACTACGAATTTCGGAAATCTGAGACTTGTGCTGAGTTGTGCGAGGCTTGCACAGCAATTATCTCCAATGACAATTTTCACTCAAATTCATATTTTCCAAAAAAATGCAATCTTTTCAGACTTGGAATAAATTTTTGTCATAACATATGATAATTGGAAAAGTTTCAGTACAAAAACAGATGTTTCAAAAAATTTTAATATTATAGGTTGCAATGAATATACCAATTTTCATCCCTTTACTTATTACCTTTACGTTTTCCAGATATTTTAATTAAACATTTGTTAATTTTGTTACATTACTTTCACGTGGCTATTTGTTTCTAGATATCTTGTCTTCTATTGTATGTCATATAAGCCAGATCGAAATTATGTATCGTCATACGTACACGTACCTGCTACGCATACTACTGTGCTGCAAATATGAAGTGAAAATCTGAAACCAATTTCGAAAAGGAGCGAACCAAAAAAAAAACTCAAAAAAATGATCAATTTCAGAATTTCGAAAAACGAAAACTTGTGCTGAGCTGTGCTAGGCTAGCACAACAATTACCTTCCATGACAAATTTCACTCAAATTCATATTTTCCAAAAAATTACAATCTTTTCCTACTTGGAATAAATTTTTGACCCGAAATTTTCAAAAATATGAATTTTGCAAATCTAAAACTCGTGCTGAGTTGTGCTAGGCTAGCACAATAATTATCTTCATTCACAATTGGCACTCAAATTCATATTTTTCGAAAAATTACAATCTTTTCCGACTCGGAATAAATTTTTTGCCCGAAATTTTCAAAAACACGAATTTTCAAAATCTGAAACTTGTGCTAAGTCGTACTAGGCTAGCGCAATAATTATCTTCATTGATAATTGTCACTCAAATTCATATTTTTCAAAAAATTACAATCTTTTTCAACTTGAAATAAATTTTTGACCCGAAATTTTCAAAAATACGAATTTCGAAAATCTGAAACTTGTGCTAAGTTGTTCTGGACTAGCACAATAATTATCTCTATCGCCAATTATCACTCAAATTCATATTTTCCAAAAAATTACAATCTTTTTGGATTTGGAATAAATTTTTGACCCAAAATTTTCAAAAATACGAATTTAGAAAATCTGAAACTTGTGCTGAGTTGTGCTAGGCTAGCAGAATAATTATCTCCATTGAAAATTGTCACTAAAATTAATATTTTTCGAAAAATTACAATCTTTCCGACTTGGAATAAATTTTTGACCCGACATTTTCAAAAATATGAATTTTGGTAATCTAAAACTTATGCTGAGTTGTGCGAGGCTAGCACAACAGTTATCTTCGATGACAATTTTCACTCAAATTCATATTTTTCAAAAAATGCTGTCTTTTTACGAATTTCGAAAATCTGAAACTTGTGCTGAGTTTTTCTAGGCGAGCACAATAATTATTTCTGATAACGAATTTCACTCAATTTAACATTTTCCAAAAATAAATTCAGTTTTACTGGGATACATATTATATTCTAAAATAGATAAAACTTTTTTAATTTGACGAAATTTTTTGACCCTAAATTTTTGGGAAACAGAAACTTGTAGGAAAATTGTAGTAAATTGTCTATTGCGAATTTTGATAAGACGATAATTTTAAGGTAATACTTTTGTTCGCTATTACTAAAAAATAGTAAACTTGCCCTTTTACGTGAGGGATCGTTCATGATCTACGTTACGCATTTGAGATTATCGAAATTCATATTTTTGAAAATTTTGGGCTCAAAATGTATTGCAAGTCCAAAAAGATTGAATTTTTCCGAAAATATGAATATAAGTGAAAATTGTCATTGGAGATAATTATTGTGCTAGTCTGGCACAACTCAGCACAAGTTTCAGGTTTTCGAACTTCGTATTTTTGAAACTTTTGGGTCAGAAACGCGTTACAAGTTCAAATATATTGCATTTCTTGGAAAATTGCAATTTGAGTGCAATTTGTCATCAGGGATAATTATTGTGCTAACATAGCACAATTTAGCACAAGCTTCAGATTTTCAAAATTCGAATTCGTTAGCTCACCGCTGTCCCGGTTTCTCCAATATAGACTTCGCGACAGGAGCAAGGGATTTTATACCATATACTCCCGGATCACTGAGAGGTGCCTTTTTATCTTTAGGGTTGTTTAGAAGTTGTCCTCTTTTCGCAGGTGGTTTAAATATGGTTTGGATATTGTGTTTGTTGAGAATTCTTCCTATTTGTTCTGTGATACCTTGGATTTAGGGTAGGATGGTGGTAGTTCTTTTCTCTCTTCTTGAAATAATATTTAGCATCACTTTTTGAAATTGAAAAATTACGAATAAGAAATGTTTACAATGGTTCATAAATAACTGGCGTCATCTCTATATTGCAATAGGTAGGGTACATAATAAATTAACTTTATATGTTTCTAAAAATTTGGTTACTTGTTTAAATTTTCGCATGAAAACTGAACTTTTTTTTTTTTTTTTTGAATGTCCATTTTATCTAAGAATTCAGTCAGTCGACAAAATAACAAGTTGAGTGATTTGATACAATTGCCATTCGTGTAATTTAAAATATTTTCAACATATATTTATACTGTCGGAAAATTTTGGAAGAGTATGATTTGCATTGCCAAAAAAAATTAGGGCATAAATGGCACGGCAATAATGCATATGTATCTAACGATAAAACAGCGCTGAAATTGGTACATATCATTTACAAAATTTTAAATGTTCATCAAATCATAATTTTCGGTGAACAATATTAATATTAATAAAATTAAAATATTGTAGGATAGTCTCACATTATAGTTAATAAAATTTATTGAATTAAATTTAAATCAAATATCTACTACTATTTTACTGTTTGATTTTTACACTAGAAAAATTAAAAATGCATGAAAATGATAATTTTATTGCAAATAAACTATATTCATCTACTATGAGACCTCAAAAATTAATTTAGTATAAAATATTGAAGGTTTAAATTCATGTATAACATATTTCGATAAAATGAAAATACTAAATATTATCATCTCAAACATTTCTTTAAATTGTCGAGAAAATGAAAATATCACACTTCCATTGCAAAATTAGAAATTTCTGCAAAATTAAAGAAATCTCATTGTATATCAAGTTATTTTAGGGACAAAATTTGATATTTTTTATCAATTTCTACAGCATTTATACTATTTGCCATGAAACATGTGTCAAATCGATTTCCGTCAGCTGTGTAAATAAGAAAGTATAAAATGAATCTTTTTAGTTTGTTCGTTATTATCCATTTAACATTCTATACAAAGAAGTTGAGGGTTGCCTATGCATCCATGGCAAACAAATGCCCCAAAGACGTTTTAGTCTAGTGTAAACATTTTTCATATGACTATGTTGACGCATTTTTTTATCTAGGATTTACTTTTTTTAAGAATAATCCCCTCCTATATTACCATCATTATACATTATTATTGAAAATTTTCAAACTCGTTTTGAAGAAGAATAATAATTTTATCTTACTTGCTTCATATTTTTCTATAACATATGCCATAAGGTGTGCCAATCCCCAAATCAAATAAGTAAATTAAATATTTTCACTATATTCAAGAACTATTGGCATAAATTATTGTTATCACTATTATTTGAAGTTATAATTGCAAAAAAAGTTTAATCTATTTTAAATTATTGTCATTTAAACCAAAAACATGCCCAATTAAGCTTGGAATGTCGATAAATTCATCCACAACATTTTTAAAATAAAAATTGTCACACGGGTCACATTCAAAAATCTCCAGATCATGTTCTCAACCCCACAATACTATTTGAACACTTCTAAAATCCACCCATAGTTCTCTTAACAGAAAGTTTTCAACTGGTCTTCATCTAAAACAGACATACATTTTTTTAATGAAAATAGTCACCCAGGTCACTTTCAGAAAGCTACAATTATGTTCTTAACCACACAACGGTATTCAAAGAATCATAAAATCCACCCTCATCACTTTTAAGGTAACAGTTCCGAATTTGTCCCTGCAAAATAGCCATACAATTTTTTTATTGGAAGTAGTCACACAGATCGCCTTCAGAAAATTTCAGGTTATGTTCTCAACTGCACAATAATATTCAACGGCTCCCAAAAACAGCCTCTATTACTTCAACGAAACAATTCAACAGTTTCAGATGAAAACACTTTGTAAATTTGTTGATTAAAAGAACGAAGGGTGGATTGTAGGGGCGTATGAATATTGTTGTTGAGTTTGGAATATAATCTGGAGTCTTTTGAAATTAACCTGTGCGATAATTTTCAATTTGAAAATTGTATGGTTGTTCGACACATCGACACATTTTGACATTGTTTCACTAAAATGATAGGGGTGGTTTTTTGGGGTTGTTGAATATTTTTATTTTAGTTCTTTGAAGAATTGTAGAATAACTGAACGAAGAAATATTATTGTTAACGTTTATTAATTAATCGCGGTAAATAGTGTTGTCTCATGAAGTATAGAGAAAGCGCACATTTATAGACAAACATCAATGGTTGAAAGAAATAAAAATTACTTGACATGTAGATGTCAACATTTCCCGCACCGAATAAGAATAATTTATTCCAAAAATGTGCGAAAAAGTTCTAAACTTTTTATGTTTAGCTAATAATTTCTTAGTGGAAAATTAATTACAATTGATCGTAAATGTTGCTTGTCGAAAAATAATGCAGCGCATTTTGAGTAAAATGCTACAATTTTTCAACTTAATC
Organism: Melikaiella ostensackeni; assembly: GCA_032362435.1. Classification (NCBI taxonomy): domain Eukaryota; kingdom Metazoa; phylum Arthropoda; class Insecta; order Hymenoptera; family Cynipidae; genus Melikaiella; species Melikaiella ostensackeni. Next base: position 6,044 of record JAUMHM010085663.1, on the reverse strand, counting down.
TTGAATTTAGGGCTGTATGTATTAATTAAGAAATGACGATAGGAATAAAAAAAGTAACAAATATAAAAGTTTCCCAAAATAGCGCGATTTTCTAAAAATTTTAACTTTATTGAAACAATGAGAGGGCAATATTGTGAAACTTGTAAATCGTCTACGTCACCTCTACCAACACAACGCAGTTGCAAATAACTGCTTGAAAAGAGAAAAGCGAGAATTATTTACACACTAAAACTTTTTCGCCTTGATTTGTTTCCGTTAAAAAGTATCAATTTCATCTATGCACTCACGGAAGAACCACGAAATTTGATAAGTCACAACAAACATAATGTACAGTTTACTATTGATTTGAAGCCTTATCTAATTTGAATACGTTCCATTCTAAGGGCTTCAAAATTAAAAACTAATTCAAAATGAAATATTCAAAATTTTTCGAATTTTAATGTAGTAGCCTTTAAAATTGAATAAATTAACATTCAAAGCTCTAAAAATAAGAAAATTCCTAAAAGGTAATTGCTTGAAATTGAAAACTACAAGGCACTATAAGTCCCGAAAAGTAGGATTGCTTGATTTATTGAAATTCCTGGATCGCGCAATGAGAAGAGACTTCAGAAGTGAAAAGTTCATCGCTGAAAGGCATAACAAATTAAACAATTTTCATTCAAAAGCTTCAAATCTTGAGAAAACATAACTCTGAAGCATGAAAAACTGAAAATTTTCAATTTAAAATGTTCCTAGCACTAAAAATATAATAATATTAAATTTTGAATTCTTAGAATTCTACAAATCATATCAGAAACGTGCTTCATGTTGTCCAATTAAAAAGTCGAAAATGTATTAAAAACTGTACAATTTGAAATATGTAATGGTAATGGTCCGAATATATACCAAAGTATTATCACGAATTTTGTAGGATGTCAGGGGATTTCAAGTGGATTTCAAACATTTGAAGGAATTTTATAAGATTTCAAAAGATTTGTGAATATTTCAAAGGGTTTCAAGATTTTTTTTACGAATTCGGACGGATTTAAAGAGGTTCCGATGATTTCACGGGACGATTTTAAAGGATTTTAAGAGATTTCAGGAAATTCCGAAGTATATCCACGGATATTAAAGGATTTTGTAGAATTTCAAGAGATTTAACATAATTCCAAAGGACTTCCGAATATGTCAAAGATTTTAAGGAATTTTAAAGTATTTTATGAGACTTTGAAATATTTAATAATAATTTACGGGATTTCGCAGGATTTCAAAGGATTTTAATAGATACCAAAGTATTATCTCGAATTTTGGAGGATGTCAGGGGATTTAAAGTGGATTTTGAGCATTTGAAGGAATTTCATGAGATTTCAAAAAAGTTGCAAATATTTCAAAGGATTTTAAGATTTTTTACGAATTTTGACGGATTTAAAGTGGTTCCGATGATTTCACGGGATGATTTCAAAGGATTTTAAGAGATTTCAAAAGGTGAGTTTATTGCGTTGACGATCGGTCTGAGTGAAATGTTGTTTTTGTGGATTTTCGGGAGTCCGTAAAGTTTTAGAGAGATAGGATTAGTAGGTGTCAAGTAAGATATTCTTTTGTTGTCAAGTTTCGAGTCTTTCGAAACGGTTTTCGTTTTGCTGACTATTGTTTTTGTAGACATAGTATTTAATTTGACAAAACAATCGTCGTTGCAAAAACACATAATATTTTTCCAAGAGAACATAGAAAAGCAATCGAAATCTTAAAACACCCTAATAATATCACTAGGGACAATGGATATAATACCAATCGGATTTGGCTTTCCGTTCTCCCGGGTTTTTTGAAAAAGACTTGATTGTCCAATCAAGTTCGACCAATCCCCTGGGTAGGCGCTCAGGCCAATCACAGGCATCATAGAGAGTATATATAAGAACAACATAACCTAAAGCTTCAGATTTAGGTTAGCCCTAAAGAAGTGAACTGTAATGTTCACGAAACGTCGACAAGATTCGTAGTTTCGCACACGATTGAAACCCGAAACACCTCCTTTTATGAAAATCCAGAAAGTTTTCGAGTCGGTGGTCATCACTGTTAAGGCTTGGTCAACACAATACATAACTACTAGAATGGTAATAATAAATACGAACTGAGAAGTTGTATCGTATGTATTAAGTAGCATCGATATGGAAGAAAATTACAGCTTTCAAAATCCTCAGACTCAAGTAGAAATTATTATACAAACTTGGGGTTTGGTTAGAAACATCATCAATCATTGCAGGTAATCTATATTATATTAAAAATCGTAGTGTTATCAGATGTATTTCGCACAAGAACGAAGGGCATGTCTTAGATTTTTTCTACTTTTGGTTATAGATACAGTGAAAGTCCCTAGTAAGTCAGTCCGCAATATGTTATTCCGAGAATTTCGTTCGCCGATTAGGGAAGAAAGGTGTGCACAGAGCGGACACTCTATAGCCAGCAAATTCGTCCAGTACCGCACTAACAATGCGGTCGGTGCCACGCAAGCGCATAATTTCGTCAGTTCGCACGGTTCGTACTTCGCTTTATTCGCTTTCAGTGTTTACGTTATGTATTACTAAAATGTCGCGGGCAAACAAAACGCAGCGTTTATCCTTGAAAACAAAGAAAAATGTAAAGAAATTCAATAAATATTCTTTACTGCGAACGAAAATCACATAGAAATGGTTCATACGGACCTGATTGTTGACACTTGAGTCGGTCCGCTATATGTCCAAGGCCATTTTAGGCAAGATCCAAAGTCGGACTTTATGGGACTTTCAGTGTACTGTTTGGGGTATGAAATAACTCTACCAAGTATATGTTCGAAGTTGTTTACATTCTTAAAGATATTTTTATTAACAATTTCATCCTACTTTTCCTTCGTTTGAAGAGAACTCAGTTGGTAATTAGAATAGGGACACATTTTTTCGGACAGTTTTTATTCATACTTGATTGCAATTACATGTCAAAAAATAAAAAATGTAAGGCATTAATATTTTTATTGTTTATTAAAAAAAAAATTTTCTTGTTCTTAAGCATGTTCTTGACGAGATGTGGTTTTGAAAAGAAAATCATGAATATACATTGATATGTTTACAAGTTCGATACTAAATTGTAGGACGGCTTGTGTTTTTTGAACTCTCATTCGGAATGAGAAACTATTAGTTTTATACAAAATTTGACTTCGTCAGTTCTCATTAAATCTCCACGTTTTGAGACCCCCTGAGTCAGAGAAAAAACGATTTTTACGAAGGTGTCTGTCTGTAGTCTTTCGTGTGTGTGTAGTCTGTAGGCCGTAGTATCGTGTAGGCACGATAACTTCCAAAAGATTGCTCAGATTGGATTGAGCTTTGCCACACTTTTCTAAGGCCTAAAAAGAAAGGGAGATTTCGTTAACTAGCTATTTTTAACGAACGATTTTGCTTTTATCAATCGGAAATGCTTTTGAAAAAAAAAATCAATTTTTCGGCCAAACTATGCAACATGCAGAAAAACGTTAAGGAGCAAAACTGTTCATCTCAGGAAGGTTCGCAAATTTTCTCAAGATTTTTCAATTGGATGCATAATTTTTGTTTTAATCGTGAAAAATATTGTCAAAGAAGAAAAATCCCATTTTCCAGAAAACTAGGCGAGATAAAGGAAAAATATTGAGAACAAAAACAATCTCAAAAAGATTTACAAATTTATTTCAAACAACTCATTTGATAAGACGTATAGTTTTTGTCTTAATCATGATAACTATTTTTAAAAAATAGAGAATTTCATTTTCTGACCAAATTATGCGAAAAACGAAAAAACATTAATAATAAAAATTCCTCAGAAATAAATTGTTGCTTTTAAGAAGGCCTACATAAACGATTTCGACTTTCTCTTGATAGAACTTACGGTTTTTCTTTTGAACACCGAAAATGCTATTGAAAAATCGAAAATTCAAATAATTAGCCAAACAACCTGAGATATAAAAAAAGTTTTGAAAGAAAATTGTCCCATTTAAAAAGGTCTGCGAAATCTTTTCCAACCATTTTTCGATAGAAATCACTATTTTTCTATTAAACATTGAAAATGCTATTAATAAGTCAAAAATTCAAATTTCTGTAATCATATAATTTATGAGAGAATTATATAAATGCATATAAAAATGTGTGTAAGTATTGTGCGTAAGTATTTTAATGAGAATGTGTTCCTTAAGACCGATAGAGCCTCAAGTCAATTAATTTCTTTTTAATCTAAAATCGACACAAATTTAACAATCTTTTCATAAAAGTAGAAATTTCAAAAGTTTTGTAATTTTCGCAAGTAAGTTCTTGTATATATGCATTACAGTATGTGAACTATCAATAAGCCGAGCATGAAGCGCGAGGTAAATACATTATCAAGCGCGAAGTGCGAGATCCGACAGACCGTTGAGATACCATACCGAGGGGCCGCGTATTGCTTGCTTTAAGGAATTTTTTCTCAGAAATATTATCGTCAAGAACATATTGAAAAACAAAAAATTAATTTTATTTCCCAAAGAAACCATAAAAGATATCAACATTTAACATTTTCAAAAATGAAGTTGCAATAAATTATTACTTAAAACTGTCTAGAACACTTTTCTGCATGCTTGGTACAATTATTTAGTACCTACGACACGACTAATAACTGACAATAGATAAAAATCTGAGATATGCCCCTCTTTTTGGTACCAAATGACTCTATGAAAAATAACGTTGTTTTGCAGGAGAAGCCGTACAGTGTTTTCGAGAAATACTGCGGGAAACAGCCAGCACTGTCCTTCAGGAAATTCCGAAATTGTTACTACTTCAATAGTTAAGGAAGCTAGTTGTCTTATTGCTCATATGCATCATACGCAGTCATCCATAATTCTTGAAACGCAGCAGGTTGAAATGGATCAGTACATGAAATCTGAAGCTGAAGTCATTATTTGCCTCTGAAGAAGTCCTAGAAACTGACAATAGATTGTCCATTATTCGACCCTTAGTTGTCAGGCTAACATGAACTTTCTACAAAAAATGTGATCAAGGTGATGATTTCGTTGCTGCTAAAAAGAAGATTGTTTCACAGACATTGACGAAAAAATTTTTAAACGTTGAATGTAACGATCTTCATCGTTTGGCAACTTATTTCGATCCGAGATAAAATCATTTATCTAAAAATATAAGATTTCTTTTGGCTTTGTAAGAATAATTTACAACTGTTAATTCTACATGTTTTTTCAGACACAAGCAAATGGTTGGTGAAACAGAAGCTATAAAGGCGAAAGTGAAAAGCAAGATACGATGTGTGCTTGGCTCGTAACTTGAACAACTTTCTCCACTTAATTCCTCCACAGTTAAAGATTTCATATTTTGTGAAGAATTCCCTGATTCTGATACTAAAAGAATTTCAGCTCCGAATCAAGACGAGTTAGACCTTTATCACAATCAAGTTCCTTCGAACCACAATCAAAATCCACTTCTATAGTGGAAAGATAATGAGAATAAGTTTTCTATTATTGCAATTCTTGCGAGACAGGTTTTGATGGTTCCAGCTGCAATACGCTTTCAACAGGATGAAGATGGATGTATGGATCTTCACAGTAGAAGCTGTGTTCCCATGAAGGGTTTTGACATCATTTTGTTTTCGAATAACAATAAGAATCTATTATATTAGAAATGAGAAATTATATCACACATACACACACATATATTTATTGATAATATAAAATATATTATTCTCAAACTTTCCTGTACAAAGCATGTAAAACAAAATAATCAATCTAAAAATAATAAATAAAAAGAACACCTATGTAGATGAAAACAACTAACTACATTTTCTCACAAACTAATCAAATTTCATTTAATAATAAATTTTTGAATGTAAAAAAAAGTTTCCAATTTGTTGATTCGTTTTAATGCAAGATGAGATAAATAATATGTTACTATTATTATGAACTATGTTACTTTTATATATATATATATATATATATAATTTAAAAAAATCGGTGAAACAACCACCGCAGGGTCCCCCTGGGAGCGACTGCCATCCATGAAAATGACACCGGCTTCCAGTAGAACCGC
>JAUMHM010085662.1:0-11447 GCA_032362435.1 Melikaiella ostensackeni | reverse complement strand
AGGAGGTGTTCTTTGAAATGGCATTTTAGGACTATCTCATAATTTTATGTCTAAATTAGGTTTCGAAGTATAGTAAACTACATTTAGGAATAGAAAGTATTCAAAAATAAGAAATTAGCATCATTAAATTCATAAGCGACGCGACATCCACAGATACCTCAAACTCTTAGAGTTTATAAATAACCCTACAGTACAGTCGCTAATGACCCTGGTAGTTGATGCGACTTTGAACATTCAATTAATAAAAAAACCTGTCCTCACTATTCATTGATAACAAAATATTCATTCGTACAATATTTAACAATTTATATTTTCTGATCTTGACAAAATTGCATCAAGGCTTGAACCAGTCAGAGTTCCCGAATAGCTAGAATTCTGATTTCTTTTTGTCAAGAGGAAATCAAATGAAACTCACTAATCAATATTTTGAAAGTAAAAGAATAAGATATGTTTGAATGTTTCATTGTCATAAGGTCTGCCCTATAAGATAAGAACCTTCTTAACTTAATTTCAGTTCGAACGGAGATATTCAATAAAAACTGTTTTTGTCAGGCCGCGGCAGTATATAAAATTTTTGAAGAGCCTAGCATTATTTCGAAGAAATTCAATCATATTGTACTCGTACAAAAATGTTTCAAAACTTTAATAATTTTAATAAGAATAGTTCTTAATAGATTTACATCCAAAATACACACATTGCAATGGTTAAAAACGGTATTTAAAATATACGTCTCTTTTTACGTTGCACATCTTCGTTGCGGCAGACATCGCAGCAACCTGACAAACCTTCTTATAAAGACCAGAAAAAGATCATTTTACCGCCCCATCATAATCAATACAAGTTTAACATAAGTATATTCTAAAATGAAATTGATTTTGTAACAATTTCTTCCTCACACAAGAGAATTACAAAATAAATGAACTCTTCGAAGCAAGGTGACTAGAAAGTAAATTATTTGTAGTGAAGGCATCTCTAATCATTCTTTTGTAGGATGTAGCACACAAAATTATTTTCCAGATAGTTGATGATGTTTTAGTATAAATATTCCTAACAAAATCAAATTAAATAAGTCACTACCAGCGCACAAAATGTATTTCATGTTCATCATCAAGAAATACTAAAATTTGGTGACTTTATTACACAATTTACAATTTTTTTACTTTTTATCATCTTTTGAGAAAAAAATCAATGAAACATATATACATTAAAAAGGCCGTAGCCGAGTAAGCATGGTAGAACTGCAGCCGTTTGGATTTGCTTCATATTTGGGTGGTAAGTTTCTACTATTATGAGACTGACTTACTTCAAGTGCCAACTTCAGAAAAAAAATTTACAGAAGTTATAAACAAATTTAAAAAAATAAAAAAATCGTTTTTCTCAGAATTGGCTGAACCGACTTAGATTACTCAAGTATATGTTGTACAGGGTATTAACGCAATCACAAAAGAAAATTGGCACTTAATTCCTCCAACGAAAAGGGGATAAAAAAATTATTGCAATATTCTAAAAGAAGATTTTCAAAGAAATTTTAGTTGGAACACCTCCATTTTCTATGTAATATACTCATATCCAACGTAAAAACATATATTTTTCAGGACAAGATCATAGGTATACTTCATAGTTAAAAAAAAATAATGAATAAATTTTGACATCAAACATGTATGTAATTCCACGAGGAAGGAGGGCGAACTTCATTTTTAACTCATGACTCATTAAAGTATGATTTGAACAATAGACCTTGAGCATTGGAAAATTTCAGAATTTTTTGGCTTCATGCTATATGTTGGTACATACTCGAACTCAGAGGTTTTGACCCATTTGAGTGTGTGTTAAAAACCGTCAGTCGCCGACCGTCCGTCCGGCAAGTTTGGATCCATGTACGCGCAGCATTACCATAGACCAATGTGACAGACTGAATGACTCGCAATGTGGCGTGCACTTATGATCTTTGTATTATTTTGTTACTATTTATTATTATTATTATTATCATATAACGTTTTCATACACATGAATCAAATTTCTTACTTGGACTGTCCTAGCTCTCTGCATCCAGGGCACCTCCACGTGTAGACAGTGGGCAACGAGATTTTCCCGGCCAAGTTTCTGGATAAAAAATGTTATGCCGTTATGGCAAACAGAAAAAAAGTGTTCATGATGCAGGGAGTCAGAACCCCAGTATCAGCGGCTGGTCAGAGTAGGACAGCGGGCCCGTAGCCGTCGTCATCCAGCAGCCGTATCTCATTAGGAATGTCATCGAAAAGTTCAATGAATCAAAGATGCGCTGCTTGCAGCAAGTTTTCTAAGCTTGTAAATAGGCGTGAGAAAATAGTAGATTCTGCAGATGAAGCAAATGCTTTTTCTCTTTGCTTTGGAAAAAGCATCGCCCTCAAAGATGTTTTATGTTGGCCGAGTCGCAATTCGCATTATTACTTGCAAAAACAGAAAACTGAATGATGCTAGTCGATTTCCCGAAAAAGAAAAAACAGTGTCTGAGAGCGATGATTCTTTGCAATTAAGTGACAAAGATCTAGAATTCGAGGCACACATAAAACCTGAAGTGAGCGAAGATGTCGAGCATATTCGCCTTCAAATTCAAAGGATTGTGGCAACGCACAAATATTGTTGTGTTTGTTACAAGACACAAGATTTAATTGTAGTTCCGAAACAGGCGCGCATATGATCCTATGCTAAAAAAAGGATTTATATTCCAGAAAGTGACCATTATTGTCGAAAAAATTTTTAAAAATGTCGGGTTCTTGACGAAGAATTTAATTGTTTACGTGTATATGCGAATTTCGCAAAAGTAAAAGATTCAAAGTTGCTGGAATTACTTGTAGGTGTAAGTATTGAATGTGACACCATGGGAAAATATTATCGAATTGCATGAGATACTAACGTCAATGCAAAACAATGACGAGCTAATGTTAATTTGTGACAGTACATATGCTCGCCATCAGAAAAGCAATAATAATGAGTACCAGCGAAAGTCTTACTCGGGACAAAAAAAGATTCCATTATGCAAGACTTTTACTATCTGTTCAACAACCGCACGAGTACTAGATATAATAGGACCATTTTATGCGAACCAGAATGACGCTGAAATTATAAAAAATCTTATTGAAAATCCATACGGTTTGTGGTTACTCTACTGATGCCAGCGTTAAAGGTTAAGCTAAATCAGTTAACAACTAAAGAATCAAACCAATCCCATTTCGTCACAAAAATTAGCTGGACAGTGAAGTCTGTCGACGGAGTGATTGAACAAAAATATTAATTACTAGATCATGTTATTGCTAACGAATTGCTTTTGAAGGTTTGGCTATATTTTGAAATTGCAACATTTCTGCACAGTTAATTTGGAACGGCGTTGCAATCAGATTCACAGCTTTTAGAAGAAATCATAATGAGAATGAAATATCCATTTAATGTTGAAAATACTTTAGCTCATGAAGCTGAGGAGGACGGCTCGTTTCATAGAAAGATTATCTCTCAAAGTATCTCATCCAACGACATTCTTCACTTTCCTGAGATGACGGGAAAAGAATTGAAATTCTTATTTACGGGTTCCTGTCAACTCTCACAAGCAGTTTCGTACTTGGCCAAAATGATGAACGTTATGTGTCCATCAATTTATAATTTATGAAAGGCAAATATTCTATTGGCAATTCTATTGGCTATTATATTCTATATAATATTGGCAAATATTCTAAAAAAAACAGGTACAGTCAAGACACATCACTCGGAAATCATGTAGATGTTTCATTGATTATAGACCAAACAGTGCGGGTGTTGCAGGAATTAAAAAGGATGCTTGTGAATGTGCTAATGGACGAAGAACAGTTGGCTGCTGTTCCCATATAGCAGCCATTATTTATTACTTATCACATACGAGAAACTAGTCGAAAATCGTAAGAACTGCTGAAGCTCTTAGTATATTGTTTACACAAAACAATATGAATCCCGTGACAGAGGAACACAGTGACGAAGATTGAGTGTGTTGCATATTAGAGTAAGGTGTATTGTTTAAATCATACTTATTTTATTGAGTCATAAGCGACGGCCTTGTATAAATTAAGGCAAAACTGCCAATTTCATCTTACATTCATTATTATGCTAAAACTAGTTCCTTTAAAACTAATTTTTTTTTTCTTTAACAGTGAAATGTATAAAACAATTCTCGTCAATCTAATCTGAATTTTCAAGTCTATGTTTGGTGCGGAATGTATTATGCAAAAAATTGAATGTGCATTGTAAATAAATACATTATTAGTTTAGTGCCATCACGAATAATGTTACTCCAAATTAATTAATTCTAGACCCATATTGGTTCGACGAACAAAGAATTCAGTTATTATGATCAGAGACATATATATCTTTCATTTTTTTTCTATATATCAGCAGTTCAGAATATAGTTCCCAATAGCAGCTATCGAGAGACTTAAATGATTGTGAAACATATGTAACGCTTGAAGCTATTCAAAAAAGTTAGTTATATATTTTTTCATTTTGTTATCTAATTATCGGATTATATTATAGACTTTGTATTCATTCGTTATTCACGTATAACGTAAGATATAAAAATAAATATATTAGATTTTCGCTCATTGAATTTAATTTCCTACATATCCTTCACACAAAAACCTAGGATATCAAAACGTTGCAAGCAGTTGATAAATCCATTAAGTAACAATTGACGACTGCCCATTATTCAAAGGATTTATGCGATTTTCCTGTTCTATCTGATACTTAGGCACTAGGTGTGTTGTCAACAGAATATGCTGAAACCGACTTCTACAATAATTATAGGTAGGGGAGACCACCCTACATACACATAGATAGAAAATCTACAGTAGATAATCATTAACTAAAAGCACAAATATACGTAAAATAATTAACTATAGTTTTAATGTATTGAGGGCATGTGATACTTCGGAAATTAATCAATTTTAGCCATGTTAGGTTCCCCTAGTTTTTCTCCCGAAATAATAAATATTTGCTCATAGAAATTTGGGAAATGGTAAAGAACATGCTAACGGACGTCCTCGAACTCTTTTTTTGGGATAATTAAAAAAAGTTTAATTTCGTTAAAATTGATGAAAGTACGTATATTTTGAGGTTATGTGTGTTACAATTCCCTCAACTTCACTTCCAAAGTGCACAATATTTTTGGCCAAAAACATAGAACAAGCTAAAAATATAGAAACAAATTTCCCGAAACTAATATTGTTTGTAGACAATCAAAAAAGTTTTTTTAAAAATAAATAATGAAAATTAGTTTCATACTTGTACTTGCCATGGTGGTTAGTACGCACATTTACTTACCGACGAAGTATCGGTACGACAGAGACTGTATAATGCAAAGAAAAAAGAAATTTTGACACCTCGTGCTCGCATTTATTTTATAAGGTTTTTCTTATGAAGTTATGGCACACGATAATGCTTATACGTTTACGTGCATGGTCAAGAATGCTACAGGGCCCCTCTTTACTCACTTACGAGGTTGCGACTGAGCCAGACATTCCCATTTATATCATACCATCCTAACCTCAAAACAGTCAAGTCCTTTTCCCAACTTTAGCATAATTAAATTTTTTTTATTATCCGTAAAAAAAAAGAGTTCGGGGACGTCCGTTAGCATATAATTCAACTTCTCTCAATTCATTTTTACATTCTAATTATGGTGGAAAAAACTGGGGAAACTGAAGCTGATTGACCATATGCCGAAGTATCACATGCCCTTAACACGTATAGTGTTTTAACTGTTACTTAAATTAAATGAACGCATAGAAAAGTTCTTCGTTTACTCTCAAACTTTTTCCTATGATCTTACCAATAAGTATTTTGGTAAATATTTTGCCAACGGTACTTAATAGGCTAATCGCTCTATAATTAGTACAGTCACCTTTATCATCATTTCCCTTGTAGAGTGGAATGATAATAGCCTTTCTCCAATCAATAGGAACTTCATTGTTCTTCGCACACATATTTATAAATACGCTCGGCCACACACACAAAATTCCGCCACCGCTCTTATGTATTTCAGCGGTGATACTATCTACACCAGCAGCCTTACCACGCTTCAGTTTCTTTATTACAGACATGATGTCGCGGACATCGATTCTTCTTTTGACACCTACAACGAGATTATCCAACGTATCCTCTTCTGTCTTACAATTGTTATGCTCCATAGCTTGACCTCCATTCAATATCTGGAAAAAAACTCATACAGTCTTTCACTGTGTTTGTATCCCGTATCATTTAACCATCAGCATTCTTAATTCCGACTAACTCAGTGCTAGTACTTTCTTTCCCAAACTCATCAACCCATTCCAAAATAATTTCTTATTTCCCTCAAAATTATTTTGCATCTTTTTATCTTCTCCCGCTTTGATTGTATCCTTGATTTCTTTGACTAGCATCTTGGCTTTTCTGTTTTTATCTCAATAACCATTTTCTAGTCTAGGCCTCTCCTCATTGACAAGACCTTTAATACTGTCTGCTTCGACTTATTATTATTTTCTCTTCTCCTCCAGCCTTTATCTAGGTTTATATCGACCGAGTGTGGCGTAATAATAGAATACTCTATCTTGTAATAATTATTCTTTACTTGAGATCAACATAAACTCCACAATTTTTCACATTCGATACCAGCTTTTGAAACTCTTACTCAATGTTGACGTTCCTATTTAAATTATAAACTCGAATGAATTCTACTACGAGTTCACAGCAAAAGACGAAAAATGACAAAGTGTATCCGAAAATTATGGTACGAACCATCAGCAAGTACAACACCCTTGATTCAGGTTCTCTCGCAGAACATGCTTCATCTCTGACTATCATTTGAGCTTTTGAATTTTTTTTCCTCCAAACTTCGGTTACACCAGATTCTATTAATCGAAGTACTAGCTGATCGAAGCGTCTTGCAATTGGGAATGCAGGTTCCATCGCAAAGATGCTGGAAGTGGAAATTATGTTTTCCTTTACAATCTTCATCACAGGATTCCCGCAACCATCCCTTTTATTTTCTATAAAAGCTTCTGCTACATCTGCTCTTAGCATGCAAGAAGTGTTCTTTTCCTCGAGAGCTCTGCTCAAACATAAAGTGGCTGACGTTGTCGAAACCTGGATAGCCCTTTCCAGTAAAATCCGCAGATCTCCTTCAGAATGTGTATAGAAATGCAGAAATGAGAACTTTCGAGCTGTGAGTGCAATACCAGATACGACAACATCATGAAGAGTCGCAAATTCCATCTCAGATTTTTTGTAAATCGCACTTTCGATAAATCCTGTGTAAATCACAGACGAGTACAAGAGGCAGGCACAAAGCACAGATCCAAAAACGATTCTTTCGGCTGCATTTCGAGGATCACTGGGTGTTACCCATCCAAGCACAATCTGAAATAAATACAATAATCGCCAGTTGGATCTCTCAAACTTCAAAAATCGAGAGAGAATCCACATAATGATGATCGAACCCATAATAAAAATCGGATAAGAGATACGCCATTTTACTGACAGCAGAGACTTATCTTTAAGAACTGGTACCACGATAACGACTCCGGTAGGGACGGTACCTCGACCGATTTCGAACAGACTTTCATCGCAGGCACCATAGAGTCCTCGTTGGACGATAATTAGCTGTATTTCATTGTTTAGTAAATTGTAAAGCATTCCTGTGGCGCTTTCCTTAGTACACCCAACTGAACCCCAAATTTTTTCGTCTTCTGGTGGTATCCAGAAAATCCTGAAGTTCAGTTTTTGCGCTATAGCCTCAATCAGCGTAGGATCTCGTCCTTGTACGTCTACTAAATCTCCGGTACGATTACGATGTAGAAGAGTGGATGTTGGAAAGTCAAACACTCCTACTTTGATGGGGTACCCATCCATGTTTGCTGTCTTATCCGGGAACCAGGAAGCTTTACCAGAATACTTTTCCTTGTGACTACTGTTCCTGAATGGATTAAAGTGATGAAGAGTAGCATACCCAATCCCAGGTCTGTAGAAGTAGCTTTCATTCTCCGATTTCGCTGAGACTAATTCTAAAACAGTAGCATCCAAGATCCGTCTAGACCACATGTAGCGAAGCAGTTTCTGGTAGTTGGATCGCTGTTCTTCGTTCAGGAAAATAACCACACATCTTGGACGAATTTTGACTTCTGACAGTTTGAACATGAAATTCAAAGGCCCATGCAGTGCAGACAAATAGTCTTGTCTATTTCTTAATGAGCATATCGTGATGATTACAGTTGTTGATCTAGGATTATTAAACGATGAACGAAGACTCATTTCCTGAGACTTTTCTCCAATGATTTCCTGAAAAGTGAGTATAGTAAGCGGGAAGCTTCTTGAGATTCTCAAAATAATGATTCCCACTTCTGGATCCGTATTCTTCTCATTTTGATCAAACAGTAGGATAGTTTGGTATACTCCTTGTTTCTGCACAGAGTTTCTGATAAAAGTCTTGAACCAGTCCAAGTCATTTGTATTAGCATTACATCCAGCAAAAGTCCAAATAAGGAAATGAAGAAAAAATACTCTAATTAAAGTTATCAATTTTATTATTTTCAAAAACTCCATATTCTGAAACATGAGCGCAAACACGGGACTGAAATTGTTGCAAGTATGTGTGTAACAATGAGCCAAACTTCTGACTAACTTGTTTTTGTTGGAAACATATTCTCTTTAAACTCATCCAAATTCATCATATATATGTAGTTCTTCATGCAATAACCTCTTGTTTGGATTAATAAATTCTCTGAGCAAGTTGTCTCGCTGGCGCAAATATTTAAATAATAAAATATCGCCTCTACAAAATTTTGAGATATTGTGGCGACAAGAAAAGTGTAACACACATCTAAAGAACAGTTTCAAACATTATATGAGATATGTTTGAGTTGAATTTTATTTAGCTACATACCTACATATTTTTCGAATTTCAAAATTGTCACCACTACAAAGCTTCTTCCTCAAGGAAACGAAAGATGTTTCCTCTATAATTTCACTGCTAATTATATTAAACGTTTATCAAATTTTGTTCACCAAGGTGCAAAGTGTTACACTCAATAATCTTAGTTTAGAAATACCATTCAGGTTTACATTAACATCACATGATAGAATGTGAAATTTCGGCGTAAATATAATTTTGCTCTATTCATGAGACGCGCCTTACAGTAAGCACGTCAAACTTCTAACTGATCAGTTCTGGTTCATATAATATTTTCTTCAAATTGTGTCGACTATATGAATAATTTATGCCAGTGCTAGGAAAATTCAATCGATTCATTTTTCAATTGTAAACTTCATGCTTATATACAAGGCCAGAAATTATTTACGAGTGACACATCGATAGTTTTCACAACAATACAGAAACGATTGGTGTGAATTTTGTTGCATCTCATATTGAAAAATAAAAATATTCATTGTGCCTTCATTTTTTTCATGTATCAAGGTCACCATTCTTCATTTAAGCGATAGTATATTGTGCATCGTGTTTGAGATATAGGCGATTGCTAACGAGTGTGAGTTAGTAAAAAAAGTCAATTGATAATTATGAAGAATTTGATAAAAGGGGCCTGAGCCTACTCCATACAAAAATCTTTCAGTTCAATTCGCGGCTTGCGTCCCGATGTTGCACGAGAAGGTTCCAGGCCTGTAGATTTTGGACATTCAGTCCGATGTGGTTTGGACAGTTCAATATGGGTAGGGATACATATTTTGTTTCCTTTACTTATTCCACATGTTTGCTATTCAAGAGGAAAAATAACTTCGTTTAAAATATTGGTGGTCCTGAGAAGGACCGATCGTTTATTGTAAATTTGATGCACCGGATGAAAGAGGGGGGGGGGGGATTTCTAAATTAGGATTAGGAGCTGAGGTTTAGTTGAGGAAGAAGACAGTCAGAATTGAAG
This sequence comes from Melikaiella ostensackeni, assembly GCA_032362435.1. NCBI lineage: Eukaryota > Metazoa > Arthropoda > Insecta > Hymenoptera > Cynipidae > Melikaiella > Melikaiella ostensackeni. Next base: position 1,538 of record JAUMHM010085662.1, on the reverse strand, counting down.
GTTTCTTCGATAGTTCTTGGGTCCCTCAGAGAGCGCCTTTGTCGTTTGTTCGGCGGCGTACCCAATAGGGAGGGTGAAAAGGTTTCTGGTGACCCCTAGGCCGCTAGAAAGAGTACATCGTCACCAGAAGTATCGGCGACGGGCAGTGATACGCTAGAAGCAGCGGAAGAGCAAAGTTTTTCCCCCTTGGACTTATACCATTTCCCCGGAGTAGGAGGAAATGGTTCTGTTGGGGTTGTAGGCACCAGGAAACTGTATGGGCTGCTAGGGGCCCGTGTCCGCGATAAATCCCGTTTTGGCGAGAGCTCCTTTTCCGGCGCGGGTGGTTCGCTCTGTCGAGGAGTCGAGTGGTGAGGGCTGTCGTACACTCCCGATGAATCAAGCGTCCCCGACACAAGAGTGCCCGATTGGCTCGAGCTACGTGGCGGAAAAAGACTTGCCGGCGGTGGCAGCCCCTCCGAGGGGCGGAAGGCGAGTCCCGGCTGTCTCTTTCGAGACTTAACTTAGCCTACGCTTTTTACGATTTACGCTTGTTATGCCCTCTCCAAGCGTACGGTGTAAGTACATTCAAAGATCTCAAAATATTTCACAAGTATTTCACGAAGATATTTGAAAGATTTCACAAAAATCCTTCCAAGATCTCAAAACATTCCAAAAGGTTTTGAAAATTTCAAGAAAATTCACAAATATTTCAAAGATTTCACAAAGATTTCAAAGATCTCAAATTATTTCGAACGTTTCGCAAAGATTTAAAGATAACGCAAAGATTCATCAAAGATTTCAAAAGATTTCGTAAATATTTCAGAAAGAGTTTTGAAAGATTTCAAAGAGATTCACAAACCCGAAGCCGGCCAAATATTGGCACATGAGTGTATTTTAAAAATGCTTTTCTCCAGATAACATAAAGAAAGTCGTAAACATTAGATGTTAGTGTAAACTCTAGTTTGTGGGAACAAAATTTTGAAAATCAAAATGATATTGCGAAGGTGTAGCGTATTAGGACCCTGAAAATGTAAAATGTTGGTCCCCAAATAAAACTTAATTTAAACATAACTGATAAAACTGAAAGTTAGGTTATGTTTTATAAAGTATAGTTATGTATTTGCACTGTTTGACTGCAGTCTTGAGTTCGTTCGAAACTTCCTTATGATTTCCGCGCGTTCTGATTGGATCCTACTTGTATGACGTCTAAAGTCTAGACTACGCACACTTGTTGCAAGTTATATTTGAATATATTCGAATAAAACTTCGAAAATGGCACCCCTGTACTGACTAAGTCTGCTGAAATGACTCTCAAATCCTGGCCAAGTAAGCTACAGTCAGAGTATAGTTCTTTAGGCTACGCATTTTCTTCGCACCTTTATTCGGTTTTTCGCTCTACATTGCATGTTATTGCGCGTGAGTTAACGATCACCTGACATATAGATCAGCTGTTATGTTTGCCGGCCTACATGGGCCGACAAGATCTGCTTAGAGTTAATACTTTATGAGGGGCCATCCATAAATTACGTAACGCGTCTAGGGGGGGGGGGTCAACG
>JAUMHM010085661.1:0-11447 GCA_032362435.1 Melikaiella ostensackeni | reverse complement strand
AAAATTAAAATATTTTCTGGTTAAAATATCAACTATTACATTTTTCTTTGAAAATTTATCATTTTTCGTTGAAAATTAATTTTTACAATTTAAAATTGAACTATTCCAATTTTCGTTGGGAATTTATATTTTTTAGTTGAAAATTCATGCATGTTGTTGAAAACTCGTCTTTTTTTTGGTAAAAAATTGATATTTTTGGTAGAAAATTCATCTCTTTGGTTGAGAATTGAATGATTTTGTTGAAAGTCCCTCTATTTTGGTCGCGTTCAACAATTTTTGATTTACAATTAAAATTTTTTTTGGTTGAAATTAAAACTATTACATTTTTCATTGAGAATTCATCTTTTTTGGTTGAAATTTGAACTACATTGTTGAAAATTCCTTTTTTAATGAAGATTCATAATTTTTGTTAAAATGTCATCTTTTTTCTTGGAACTTTAACAGTTACATTTTTTATTAAGAATTCATCTTTTTTAGTTGAAAAATTGAACTACTTTGTTGAAAATTCATTTTTTTTGTATGAAGATAATTCATTTTAGTTGGGGACTCTTCTCTTTCGTTGAAAATTTAACTATTTTGTGAATTTTTTGTTGGTTAGTATTAATTTTTTTCCTGAAAATTTAACTATTCCATTTTTGGTTTAAAATTTGTGTTTTTTTGTTGACGATTCAACTACGTATTTGGTTGAAAATTAATCTTTTTTAGTTGAAAATTCAATGTCTTCTAAAACATTTTCAAACAAAAATATGTTTTTAAATTTGAGTTATTCATGTTGAAAGAATGTAACACCACAGACCGTTAATAAGCTTTCAAGAATAAACCATTTTCAGCGATAAGTTCCTAGAACAAGAGATTTCAAATGCAATTTTTTAAAGTTTGTAAAATTTATCATTTGAAAATTACAAAAAATAAGAGATGACCAATGTACTTTAAATAAAAAGGTTAAAATTGTATACATTGTAAATTGAAACGATAATTTTGAATTGACTACGATGCGTCTATTCGTAAGATGTACAATTATTGCAAATAATTTGAAAGCTATCAAAGAAGAAAATCTGGTTTTAATTTGTAATTACGCCTCTTAACTTTATGATTGCAAGTTGATGGCAAGTGATTGCAAAGTGAGAAAATTTGTTTTACGAAAAATTAATAATATTGAATATTTTCTACATTATGAGAACGTATATATAATATTTTTTTTACATTAATATTATATTATACTACGCTCACACCCAAATTAAGGAAGACGACGAATATGAGGAGTAAAATGTTAAGAAAAATCTTCATTTTTGCATGAACGGTGACAGATAAATTTTCGAACTGTGTTCTGTACATATTTTTAGATAAGATATATTTGTTACACGTGGAAACCTTGAAAATGATTAACTTTACAATATAGCTGATTAGCTACTATCTAGACTGTATATTAATATTACATGTAATAAAAGGGCAATTTGGTAACTTCGCGTTTTGACTAAATTCGGGTATTAATTATTAACTGTATTAACTAAATTTTTGTATTTTAACTTTAAGTGTAAGTAAAAGCAGCAACTCTTATTCAATCCTAGTGATTGAATAAAAAGGCTGAAATAAATTATAAAATTAAATATTTTCAAATTTGAAATAATTTAATTCGGAATATAATTTCAAAATATGAACTGCATTTCATATTACTGAAATCTACTCTATTTAGTTTTGTTGTTACTATTTCTTTGTAATTAATTTTAGAATTAATTACTACGGGTTAATTGCTCCTGCAATCTGGTGTATAGTGTACACTTTTTCTGCAATCTCACGCAATTTCGTTCAATCCCATGCAATCCTTTGGTATCCCATGCAATTTTTTACAATCCCTTGTAATCCATCTTACGAAAATATATTTTAGGAATTGCGGTATGGGTCTATAGTGCTATAATGAATTCATTATAATTTTTTCTCGATTCTGGAAATATCATTATAGAATTTTATAAAGAGAAAATAAAAAAAAAAGAAATCAGCATAGAAATTAATAATATGAAATATTAAATGAATTGAAGCGAAAAATAGAGAAACTAAAAACGAATGACTTATTTATTTACTCATCGTAGGATTTTAATTTCTATCAAGAAATTCAATAGGATTCAACAGATTTCAAGGAATTTCGCAGAATTTCAAAAGAGTTATAAGATTTCATAAAAATTTCACGAGATTTGAAATGATTTAAAAGATTTCCAAACATGTCAGGGGATTTTAAGGGATTTCAAAGAATTTTAACGAATTCCGAGGAACTTCAACGGATTTTTAAGGCTTTTGAAAAAATTTCATGAGATTGTCAAACATATCAACTAATTTTAAAGGATTTCGTAGATTCTTAAGCGATAAAAAATTATTTCCACGGATTTAAAAGAATTTCGTAAGATTTCGAGACATTTCAAGGGATTTTAGAGACTTTAGAAGATTTCCAAGGATCCCATGGATTTTGAGGGATTCCAAAGGATTTCAACAAATTCCGAGGGACTCCAATGGATTTTAAGGCCTTCAACAAATTTCGTGGGATTTCCAAACATATCACCTAATTTTAAAGCATTTCGTAAAATGTCGAAACATTTCAGAGGATTTTAGAGGGTTTAAAAAATTTCCAAGAATTTTCAGGGATTCCAAAGGATTTCAATGAATTTCGAGGGACTTCAACGGATGTTAAGGCTTTTAAAATTATTTCATGGGATTTCCAAACGTTTCAAGTAATTTTGAAGGATTTCGTAGGTTTTCAAGTGATTTAAACGGATTTCAAAGAATTTCGTAATATTTCGAAACGTTTCAAGGAATTTTAGAGGCTCTTAAAGATTTCCAAGGAATCCCATGGATTTTGAGGGATTCCAAAGGATTTCAACGAATTTCGAGGGACTGCAATGAATTTTAAGGCTTTTAAAAGAATTTCATGGGATTTCCAAACATTTCAACTAATTTTAAAGAATTTCGTAAGATTTCGAAACATTTCAAGGGATTTTAGAGGCTTTCGGAAATTTCCAAGGATTTTCAGGAATTCCGAAGGATTCCAACGAATTTCGAGGGACTTCAATGGATTTTAAGGCTTTTGAAATGATTTCATGGGATTTCCAAATGTTTCAAGTAATTTTAAAGGATTTCGTAGGTTTTCAAGTGATTTAAAAATATTTCCACGGATTTCAAGGAATTTCGTAAGATTTCGAAACGTTTCAAGGAATTTTAGAGGCTTTTAAAAATTTCCAAGGATTTCAATGGATTTTAAGGAATCCCAAAAGATTTCAAGAGATTTGAAAATTTTCGAGGGATTTCGAAGAATTTCGAAGTATTTACTAAGATTTCAAATGATTTTTAGAGAACTTTGGAAAATATATTAAACAAAATGAATTTTTAAAGGATTCCTAGCGATTCCAAAGATTTCATGGGATTCTAAGGTATTTCAAGAAATTTCACGAGATTTAAAGGATTTTATTACATCTCCGAAGATTTCATAGGATATCAAAGATTTCTAGAGATTCAAACTTTTTTTACAACTTTAGTGAATAAGTTCAATTTCATTTATATTCAAAGGATTTCGAATAATTTCTACTTATTTTAATGGATTTTTACCATTCCCAATGATTTCAAGGGATTTCGAATGATTCTTACATATTTTGATGAATTTAAAAATTTTCCAAAGATGTCAAGCGATTTCCAAGGATTTCAAAGGATTTCAACGAAACTCTAGAGAACATTAGGGAAGAAATTAAGTTTCATTTCAAAGGATTTCTGCGGATTTCAACCATTTCAAGTGTATGAAAGAATTAAATAAATTTTTGAGGATTTTAAAGATATCCAGTTATTTTAAAACATTCAAAAGAATTTCTAGAGATTAAAAAAATTTCAAGGAATTTCAAAGATTTTTTTAGGATCTCTAAAAATTTCAAGACTTTTTTACTGAATGTATGATTTGAAGTACTTCAAGGGATTTGGAAGTTTCCTAGAGACATAAATGTTCTTTTTCTCTAGAACTTTGGCGAATAAATTAAATTTTATTGCAAGGGATTTCAACTAATGTCAAGAAATACAAAGTAATTAAAAAAATTTGAAAGGATTTTTAAGATTTTAAGTTATTTTGAAAGATTTGAGGGATTTCAAGGAATTTTTTAGAATTTCGAAGATTTCAAGGAATTTCTAGAGAAATTTGGGAAATAATTTAAATTAAATTGATTTTCAAGGAATTCTCAGCAGTTTCAAAGATTTCGAAGGATTATATGGTATTTCAAGGAATCCCACATAATTTGAAGGATTTTATTGAATCTCCAAGGATTTCAAGGGACGTCAAAGCTTTTTATGGATTTGAACGGTTTTTGAAAAGAGAACCATGTATAAGTTTAATTTAATTTACATTAAAGAGATTCCAAATGATTTCTTCTTATTCTAATGGATTACATGATTTACATACAAAGATTTCAAAGAATGTCTTGGGATTTCCAAGGATTTCAAGGCACTCTATAATATTTTAAGGAATTTCACGTAATTTGAAGGATTCTATTGAATCTAAGATTCAATGATTTGAGATTTTCAAAGATTTCAAGGGATTTCGTGAGAACTTTGGAAAATAAATAAAATTAAATTGATTTTCAAGGGATGCTTAGCAATCCCAAAGATTTCAAGGCATCATATGGTATTTTAAGAAATTTCACGTAATTCAAAGGATTCTATTGAATCTTCAAGGATTTGATATATTTCTAGAGATTCAAACTTTTTTTTTAAAAGAACTTTAATGAATAAGTTTAAATTAATTTAAATTCGAGGGATTTCAAATAATCTATACTTATTTCAATTGGTTTTGAAGATTTCCAAATATTTCAAGGGATTTCTAGAGAACTTTGGAAAATGATTGAAATTAAATTGATTTTCAAGGAATTCTTAGCAATTCCAAAGATTTCAAAGGATTATATGGTATTTTAAGGAATTTCACATAACTTGAAGGAATCTAGTAAATCTTCAAGAATTTGAAATATTTCAAGGGATTTGACAGATTGCTAGAAATTTAAGCGGCTTTTTTTTAGAAAAGTTCAATGAAAAAGTGTGATATGATTTATACTCAAGGAATTTCAAATGATTTATACTCATTTTAATGGATTTTTAAGATTTCCGAATATTTCAAGGGATTGTAAGGGAGTCCAAAAAATTTCAAGAGATTTCAAAAATTTCAAAGGATTTCAAAAAATTTTGTACGAATTCCAAATATCTTAGGGGATTATATTGTTCTTTAAGAAAGTTCACATAATTTGAAGGATTTTATTGAATCTCCGCGGATTTGAACTATTTCAAGGAATTTAAAAGATTTCTAGAGATTTAGACGTTTTCTTCAGAAAACTTTGATGAATAAGTTTAATTTGATTCATAATCAAGGGATTTTAATGGATTCCAAACATTTTGAGAGATTTGAAAAATTTCAAGGGATTTCAAAGCATATCTTAGGATTCCCAAAGATTTCAACGATTTTATAGAGAACCTTGGGAAAGAAATTGAATTAGATTAATTTTCGAGGGATTCTTAGCAATTTCAAAGATTTCAAGGGATTATATGGTATTTCTAGAAATTTACATAATTTAGAGGATTTTCTTGAATCTCCAAGGATTTGAAATATTTCAAGGGACTCGACAGATTTGTAGAAATTGAAACGGTTTCTTTTAGAGAAGTTTAATCAATAAGTTTAATTTGATTTATATTCAAGAGCTTTCAGATGATTTATACTTATTTTAATGAATTTTTAAGATTTCCAAATATTTCAAGGGATTGTAAGAGAATCCAAAGGATTTCAAGAGATTTCAAAAATTTCAAGGAAATTAAAAAAATTTTGTAAGATTTCCAAAGATTCCGAGGGATCATATGGTTTTTTAAGGAATTTCACACAGTTTAAAGAATTTCATTGAATCTCCAAGGATTGGAAATATTTCATGGAACTTGAAAGATTTCTAGAGATTTAAACTTTTTTTTTTTAGAGAGCTTTGATGAGTAAGTTCAATTTAATTTATATTCACGGGATTTTGAGGGATTCCAAAGGATTTTATGAGATTTCAAAAATTCCAAGGGATTTCAAAGAATTTTTCAGGATTTCCAAAGATTTCAAGGATTTTCTAGAGAACCTTGAAAAATAAATGAAATGAAATTAATTTAAAGGGATTCTTGACAATTCTAATGATCTCAAGAGATGATATGGTATTTCAAGGAATATCGCATAATTTGAGGGATTTTATTAAATCTCCAGGGATTTGAAATGTTTCAAGGGATTTGAAAGATTTGTAGATATTTGAATGGTTTTTTCTATAGAACTTTGGCGAATAAATTGAAATTTTATTACAAGAGGTTTCAACTAATTCCAAGTGATACCAAGTTATTAAAACAATTCTAAAGAATTTTAAAGATCTCAAGTTATTTTAAAAGATTTCAAAGAATTTCCAGATATTTGAATAATTCAAGGCATTTCAATTAATTTTGTAGGATTTCCAAAGATTGTAAGGGATTTCTAGAGAACTAAAATCTAGAGAATGCAATTTCAAAGGAATACCTAGCGATTCCAAAGTAGAGATTTCAAGGGATTTGAAGTTATATCAAGGAACTTAAGAAGATTTTAAAGGAACTTATTCAATCTCCAAGGATTTTCAAGCTTTATGGGGATTTCAACGATTCTTTTGAAGGAAACTTCAATGAATAAGTTTAATTTAGTTTATATTCAAGGGATTTCAAATGATTTCTACTTATTTTAACGGATTTTTACGATTCCAATGAATTTCAATTGATTTCTACAGATTTCTTACTATTTCAAAAATTTAAAGGATTTCAAAGGGATACAAAAGGGGTTACAAGATTTCAAGGGATTTCTACAAATTTGATATCTACTTTTTACATTAAATCCTTCAATATTTTTGTATTATTTATTTTTTATTCCAATGCTGCTTATCCTATAATCGTTTCCTAAATAATGATTTTTTACAATGGATTTCCTATAATCCATGGAATCCTTTGAAGTCTCTTGCAATACTTTTCAGTCTAGTGTATACGAAATATCGGAGTAATTGAGCCCTCGATTAATTATAATTAAAATAATTAATAATCAATCCCGAATAATTTTCACGCCTTTTTAAATCCAATTTTATGTTATACTCTCCTTATTCTAGGATATGTCTTCATCAGTTTAAAATCATCGAAAATGACGTTATAACAATTCAACGAATCCCACGCCAGTCATTAAATCAAACGATGCATATCAAACAACGAAGAATATGTTCCGGAGTGACCTCAGTTCTCATTAACATTGACAGTGAAATCATTCTTGTAAATTTTAATCCAGAAGTTTACTAATTAAAAAATCCACATTCTAGACATATCTTAGCCAGTCTGATATTGCGACACAGTGTAACCGACATTTTTCTAAAGTAATTAGTTGGTTACTTTGAAACCAATTAATTATATCTTTGAATGAAACGATTTTACCAAATTAAAATAATAATTGGGCTCCAGACTTGTTTTAGGTCAACTCAATGGACTGAAGCTAATATAAAGAAATAAAATAAAAAATAAATCAAAACTAAATTTAGTAAGTGAAATTAGCACAATTAATCATTTAAGAAATTTAGCCTAGCTCACAATCAGCCTATATTCTGGATAATGATAGAGCGAGTGGTTCTAAATCTGAAAAAGATTATTTTGACAAAAGTGCAAATCATTTCTTTAGTCATTTAACAAATAATTGAATTTATTTAATATTAAATGACATCTAATAGTTTGATATTGAATATGCTAAGGATTTTTTTGAGGTTAGATATGACAAAGATTCTTACTTCATTGATCCATGATAAATTTACAATACATACTTCAATGAACTAAAGTTTGAGTTTAAGCAAACGACATAGGTGTCTTAATGACGGTTCTAAATATTAAATATCAACTTTTACAAATCAGAGCTATTAACCAATTGTTTGAGTTATAAATATTTATGAAATAATCTAACCAAACTTGTCATTCAGATTATAGAAAATGAAATTTCATCACATCAAAGATGTTTAAAATCAATTTGGATCAATCCCGAATAAAAATCAATAGTCTCACAAGACTCAGGTTCTGTATAGGGACGTATATAAAATACTTGAACGGAAGACATTTACAATGATTAATATTTTGGAGGAAATGCGTCTGTTTTCTACGGAAGCTGCTGACGAAAAGGTAAAAGATGGAAGGCCTTGTCTTTTTGCTTGAAGACGTAGTTCACTTAGTTACCGACAGGGTTTCGTTTCTCTTCTGATTGGTTGTGTTTCAGAGGATATGAACTCAGGTTTAGGGCCGTTTTCTTCGATAATTCAAATACTAGGATCAATAATTACCTTCTGAATTAATGAATGCAACATTCCAATTAATTCGATCCAGGCGGTAATTCTCCGTGGTGACTTTTTTCAGATTATAAATATTGAACAGGATGACTAAATTACGAACATCGATAAAATAATAGTAGACCTGCGACAAAAAAAGATTGAAGTAGCAGTTTGAATATACGAAGGATCTTCCAGATACACCAGCAAATATACAAACGACATTCCTTAATTATACAAAACAACGCTTGGTGATAAGACAGGAAAGTATAATTAATAACATCCAGCGCCAGGTTAGAATGGAGATGGCGGGAATATTCAAATAGTCCAGAAACTGAAGAAGTAGTAAATTTGCTCCAAGTTTCTGAATGTTGTAGTTTTCTTATGTTGGTGCTCTTAAATTCAGGCTCAACGACAGGATTATATGGAAAAGAGAGAAAAATACAAAAGCAGTTAATCCTCAAAATTAAAGGTTCTAAATTAATGATCGGTTAAGTCTCGAAATACCGTGCAGCTCCCGATATCGCCAAATTTAATCAGGGAGTTTAAAAATTCAATTTGTTATTTTTAATAGCATTCTTACTATTGAAACAAAAACTATGAAAAAGTATGTAGATCTTTCCGATATAAACAATTTCTTATCTCATAATTTCTTCGTATCTCATATAGTTTTGGTGAAAAACAAATTTCTTGATTTTTATTAAAATTTTCCACGTTAAAAATGAAAATTCTGCATCTTATTGAAAAAGAGTCAGTGCAGAAGCTACATAAATTTTATTCCGATGTTATAAATTCAATTTCGAATGTGCTGTAGGAATTTTGAGGCGAACATAGGGAAATTTCGAATTTTTACCCCAACCCAAAGTTTAAAATTTTATCCTAGATTCCCTCTTGTTCCTAGAAGGATCTAAATTTCATTATTTCTTTGAAAGTTGCTATGCAGAAGCTATACAAATTATATTTTGACGTGATAAATTTGATTTTGAAGGTGCTTTAGCGATTTTGATGCGAACATAGGAAAATTTAGAATTTTCACCCTAATCCAAGTTTTAAAACTTTCTACAAAAATCCCTGTTGTTCCTAACAGGATTCCTAACAGAAGGATGGATTTTTTAAATGAAAGTTGCTATGCAGTAGCTATATAGATTATATTCCGATATGATGAATTCAATTTCGAAGGTGCTGTAGCGATTCTGAGTCGAACACAGGGAAAATTCAAATTCTTACCCACACCCAAATTTTAATATTTTCTGAAAGTATCCCTGTTGGTCCTCATATTCTAGAAAGATGCATGAGACATACAAATTCTACTTCGATGTCATAAATTCAATTTCAGTTGTGCTGTACCGATTTTAATGCAAACATAGTGAAATTTGAAATGTTCACATAAACAAAATTTTTAAATTTTCTAAAAAATTCCAGAAGCTATACAAATTTTACTGCGATGTGAAAAAAAGACTGCTGCGCTATGGATTATGGATGTGCATCGACGATATATGTTGTTATTGTTATTACTATTAGCATAAACATAACGTATAGTACGGGTGCCAAGCGCGCATTCCATTCCATCCAGCATCGAGGCCGATTGAGATGTCTTTTGTGCATACCAATGAGAACTATATTGTATTAGTGTGTTGATGGCAGATATAATTTTCACTTCAGACTTGAAATTCAAGGACACAAAACCACTCCTAAAATATTGTTGGTTTTCATAATGAATGAGTAATTTAGAAAATCTTTTAATTGTTCATTGGGGAACGTCCATTATTGACGTAAGAATGATTTTCCAAAATTTGGACCCCCTCTCGGACTAGGATTCATAAAAGGATTCGGAAAATTTTTGTGACCCCCTTGCCCCATCACTCTTCTTACGCAAGATTTTTTACTTCTTACTGAATAATCAACAATATCAAGATTTGCGGTAGCGAATCGCCGCCAAGTAATAAAAAAAAGTAGAAAAAAATTATAAATACCCATACGAGAAAAAAATCTCCCATGAAGGACGAAATGTGAAAAAGAAAAAAATCGGGGTGTAGTTCCGAATAGCCCTTACCTACCTGGAAATTGGCGCAAATTTAATTTTCATGGTTAAAACCATTAGAAACCCATAAAAATCATGGGTTTTCACGTTAATCTCGAGAACGATTAAAAATTTTAGAAAATAATCTCCATAGAAGTTGTAGACTCAATCTGAATACACATTTTATGTTTCATGCATTTTTTTTGCACAAGTGAAATTCTTCGAGATATTTGATGATGAAGATGAAAATTTGATGCCTAGTCCCTGCCGAAAACGTATGTATTTTTTTACCTTCGATTTTTTGGAACTCAGCATACGCACGTATTTTGACGCGTTGATTACGGAAATAGTAGTGCGAATTGGCGCAAATTTGATTTTTATGGCGAAAACCATGGAAAACCCATGAAAGTCATGGTTTTTCGAATTTATCTTGGTATATACAGAAAATTTCGAAAAATTTTGTAGAAAACAATTATAGACCCATTTAGAATATACATTTTTCAATTACATACTTTTCCTTCAGGAGTAATAGTTTCTGAGGAAACCGCTATTGAAATTTAGTACGTGGAGCAGGCTTGAGTGGAGTAAGTGATAGGCCTTTCTTCACCATCCGCGCTGACGGTACTTCAGGAGCAGTTGGTTACGTGCTTTTATTGTTTTCAGTTTGTTTGAACTGAAGCGATTATGTAATACAAAAGGTGAGTGCAGAGGCTTCGGTCTGAAATTTTTTTCTTAGTTTTTCGTTTTTTTGAAGGTTCTAAACCTACCATCAGGATGAGTCAGCGACACAACATTTTTAGTTTGATTCTAATTTTTTAAGATCGAGATAAGACACTTCAGTAATTACGGGACATTGAATTGATTCCAACGGAACGATTCTGTTGTAAGCATAAAAAGAAAATGACTCTCAGCGAATCAAAATTTACCTGCGGTGAATATTCCTGTCAGAAAAAGGGAAAATATTTTCACTCTCATACTGTTGCGGGAAATACATGGTTTGAAAACTGCCATATTTCTGCAGCCTCATGTATGTTAATTACATACAGCTTCGCAGTGAATTTCAGTTTTGAGCAAACCATCAGAGAGAG